>CAUYPK010088128.1:0-12327 GCA_963574355.1 Loris lydekkerianus | reverse complement strand
AGCAACAGGGCTGGGGGTGGTGCGCATGGTTCTGGGAGTGCCTGGTGCCCAGTGACTTTGGCACAGAGAGCCCAAGGCTGCAGCAGTCTCTGGCCAGGAGAAGGACTCTGTGCAGAGGCAGGGAGGGCTCCAGAGGGCACACAACTACTAGAGTCCCTGGCCAGATGAACGGGCTAGTGTGGAGGCTTGGAGGACAAAGGAGGGAGGATGCAGGGTTGCGTGGCTCCTGCGGTTTCTAGTCAGGGAATGTGGAGGCCCGGTGGCTGCGGGTCACCGGTTGGGGTCACTGCACAGCTCTTATGGATTCTGGGCAGTGCCAAGCCCAGGAGTTTGAGGTTGCTATGAGCTGTGATGTCACAGCACTCTACCCAGGGCAACAGCCCAAGGCTCCAGTGTGCCAAAATCGTCCCATTCTGCCCCTAGGGATTAAGGCTGTAAGGCAGCTCACTCCCTGCCTTTAGGCTGCTCAGTCACTAGTTTACTTTGTCCCGCCCAATCCTTGTTCTGGGACCCTGAGGGCGGAGCTTGCCGAGCAGTTCTTTCACAATGGCTTACTTCGTCCAGCTCAGTGGCTCCTTGGGGGTCCTAGACAATGCCCAACGGTCTCCACACTCCTGCTCAAGCTCTCCCCAAAGCAGCTCAACTGAGTGCCAAGTCCAAGAACACCAAAACAGTTCACAGGTAAGGCCTTTCTGGTTTGCAGTCTCACTGCTGCTTGTACTCATGGTTGCCGGTGTGATTAGGTTGATTGAACACACGCAGCCACTTGCCAGTTTTCCCACTGTTTTTGTCCTCCTCCTGGGGTCCAGAAGTCCCTTGCTGGCTCCCTGTATCCTCAAAGGGATGATCATAGGCAGATCCCACCAGCCAGAGATGCCTGGAGTCTTTTCTCCCCAGACTCGCTGTACCCAGTTACAGGGAAGCTGTTACTCGGCTGCCATCTTTAATCCAATCCCTTCCCAGCTATTTTTTTGTTGCAGTTCGGCCGGGACTGGGTTTGAACCCGCCACCCTTGGCATATGGCGCCTGCGCCCTACTCACTGAGCCACAGGCACCACCCTAAAATGTGCTCTTGATTTTGTTTGCTTTCCCTTTTCTAGACACAGCGGGGCAAATAATTTACTTTCACATTTACCATTCCTGTTGCTGATGTTTTCTCCTTGGCAGAGTCCTCTTACATCTCTCTCCCTTTTTTTTTTTTTTTTTTTAAAAGAACACAGTGACGGGCCAGGTGCAATGTCTCACACCTGTAATCCTAGCACTTGGGAGGCCAAGGTGGGTGGATTGATCTCATCTCTAAAAATAGCCAGGCGCGCTGCTCACACTGGGCGTTGTGGTGGGTGCCTGTAGTCCCAGCTACTAGGGAGGCTGAGGCAAGAGAATCGCCTGAGCCCAAGAGCTGGAGGTTGCTGTACAAGGTTAAGACTCTGTCTCCAAAAAAAAAAACAGAACAACAACAACAAAAAAAAACCAAAACCAAACAAAAAAACCAAACCCATAATGAAGTTCAGCTGTATGCATATTGTCTCTAAAGTATGCCCTTAAACCAGAGGTTAACAAACTGTAAACTATAGGCCAATTCTGCCCTGGGCCCTGTTTTCTTTGTTTTTTTTAGACAGAGTTTTATTATGTTGACCTCGGTAGAGTACCATGGCATCATAGCTCATATCGACCTCCAACTCCTGGGATCAAGTGATCCTCTTGTCTCAGTCTCTCAGTAGCTGGGACTATGGCACCTACCACAACACCTAGCTAGTTTTTTAGAGATGGGCTCTCACTTTTGCTCAGGCTGGTCTCAAACTCCTGACCTTAAAAAATCCACCTGTCTCAGCCTCCAGAAGTGCTAGGATTGTAGGCATGAGCCATTGTACTCAGCTGTGGTTTTTTGTTTTTATGTTTTTTGAGACAGAGTCTCACTATGTTGCCCTCGGTGGAGTGCAGTGGCATCATAGCTCACAGCAACCTCAGACTCCTGGGCATAAGCAATTCTCTTGCCTCAGCCTCCCAAGTAGCTGAGAACCGCCACAACGCCTAGCTATTTTTTGTTGTTGCAGTTGTCATTGTTTTAGGAGACCTGGGCCGGGTTTGAACCTGGCCAGCCCCGGTGTATATGGCTGGCACTCTACCCACTTGAGCTACGGGCACCACCAAAGAATTTTTATTTTTATGTTTTTGAGACAGAGCTCATTATGTCGTCCTTGGTAGAGTGTCGTGGTGTCACAGCTCACAGCAACCTCAAACTCTTGGGCTTAAGTGAATCTCTTGCCTTAGCCTCTCAAGTAGCTGGGACTACAGTGCACCCACCACAATGCCTGGCTATTTTTTGGTTCTAGTTCTCGTTGTTTAGCAGGCTCAGGCTGGATTTGAACCCGCCAGCTCTGATCTATGTGGCTGGCGCCCTAGACTCTGAGCTATAGGCGCTGAGCTGAGTTTTTTTTTTTTTTTTAAAGCTCAGTTTTATAGCAAGTCCTGTAAAATAGCAGGCATGACGACAGTGGAGAAACTTGAGAAAGATTTAAAAGAGGGCAGTTACCCCCAGTTTGGAGAGTTTTAGCTATGGAGGGTGGAAGAGCTGGGGTAGTGGCTAGAGAGGACTGATAATCCTTACTATACCAACTTGTTGTGATCAAAGTATCAAGTACCCAGTAGGCACTCAGAAAAGGAGTTGTCACACTCTCCCTTTGACATCCCTAAAAACAAGAAAGATAGGATTCTCAAAGTCTAACTGGTTTAGCAGTAAACCAATATACAGAAATATGTTCAGCTTCAGCAGTTACCAAAAAGATAAGAAAAAATGAGATGCGATGTTTACTGATTACATTTAGACAATTTAAAATCTAATAGCATTCACAGTATCTATGATCCAAAGGTCACTGCAACCCAGGCATGCACACTAGTAGCAGGTAGTGTTCCAGGACTCATTGATGCCATTTCAGCATCACCTCAGGGAACACACACCAAGGTTTTGTCTCCCTCCTACTAGTAGCCCCAGCCTTAATCACTGGGAGAGAAAAAAATCACATTGAAAAACAGTTTATTTAAAAAAGTTCTAGCAGCAAGAACAGTAACAAAACAAAAGGAGAGACAGACAGACAAAACAAGAAGAGGTGGTCCTGGAGGAATTGTCTCCATTCTTAATTGAGTTCTTTATACCGAGCAAACATGACTCTTCGAACAGCATCTCGGTATGTCTCATTGGACTGTCTCTTGCTGGTTCTTCCTGGGGCCCCAGTGCTGGAGTCCCTCACTCGGCCTTCAGTCTGCAAAACAGAGACCAACAATGAAGTGAGTCCTATGAATTCATTAGCCTCAGCGCTGGTCTTTTTTTTTTTTTTGGTGAGATAGTCTCATTTTGTTGCCCTTGGTGCTGTGATATCACAGCTCACAGCAATCTCAAACTCCTGGGCTGAAGCGATTCTCTTGTTTCAGCCTCCCAAGTAGCTGGGACTACAGGCACCTGCCACAACACCCGGCTATTTTTTGGGTTGTAGTTGTCATTGTTGTTTGGCAGGCCCGGGCTGGATTTAAACCCACCAGCTCTGGTGTACATGGCTGGTGCCCTAGCAGCTGAGCTATAGGAGCTGAGCCAAGAGAACTTTTTAAAATCCTTCATTATTGGCCAAGCGTAGTGGTTCATGCCTGTAATCCTAGCACTTTGGGAGGCCAAGGCAGGCAGATCACTTGAGTTCAGGAGTTTGAGACCAGTCTGTGCAAGAGTGATACCCTGTCTTTACTAAAAATGAAAAAAAAAACTGAGGCAAGAGGATCACTTGAGCCCAAGAGTTTGAGGTTGCTGTACTTTCCTAAGGGTAAAAAAAGTGAGACTGTTTCAAAACAAACAAACAAACAAACACACACTTACATTATTAAACAAATACTCAAGGAATTTGGAAGGTGAATAAGAAGGGTGGTAAAAAATTACAGAATATATGCTTCAGTATCAGAGATATAAGAAACTCTATAGGAGATAAGCCAATCTCTTACAGTTTGCATTTTCAGAGGTGAATCAAGCCAACATAAAATGAGCAATGTTCCTTCTTACCACCTTTTCTAGAAGCTCTTCCTCATATATGAATGGCAAAATTTCAGGACTACCTACAAGCTCCAAAAATTTTAGCCATCAAAGATATCTAACAATTGCTCTCACAGATGACTTTATATGAAGGTTATTATGAAAGTTTTGAGATACAGAAAAATCAAGAAACAAAATTTGTACAGATGGAAACAAAGCCGTCCCAGCAACACAGATAAGCTGAGTAAGTTGAAACCTGCCCAGGTGAATGGAAAGGATGCCACTGTTGCTCTGCACCTATAGCTCAGCAGCTAGGGTGCCAGCCACATACACTGGGGCTGGTGGGTTTGAACCTGGCCCAGGGTGCCAAACAACAACAGAAAAATAGGTGGGTTCCTGTATTCCCAGCTACTTGGGAGGCTGAGGCAAGAGAATCACCTAAGCCCAAGAGTTTGAGGTTGCTGTCAGCTGTGACACCATGGCACTCTACGGAGGGTGACATAGTGAGACTATCTCAAAAAAAAAAAAAAAAAGAAAGAAAGAAAAAGAAAAAAGAAAAGATACTTGTGTCAAATGTATATCTTAGAAATGAAATAATGAACCACAGTCTGTCTGAAAACTTTCATAGTGACCCACGTACCTTTTACTTCTGGTTCTCTGCTTCTTTTTACCAAATGATTCGTCAGTCTCAATTGTCTACTTCAGATACTGCTGCACTGTTTACCCCTTCTAAGTGTATGATGAACCCCAACTTCTTTCCTTCCGATTGCCACTCAAATAACAAAGAGCCCTGCATGCCAAGCTACAATCCAGTAATGAAGACCAAAAGGTTCCTCAGCTGCCACGTCCTATGCTAACAGTAGAGAAATGCTAGCTAAAAGTCAAGGGTACCACTCCAGGCCAAAAAGCGAAAGTTAAGGGCATCCCAGGTTCATGTCACCCAAAACAAGATGGAAATCATTTCACCTCCTCTGAAGAAGCCAATCCAGGATGGCCACATCCCAGGCCTGTCCCTTTCCTCCAGCCAGTGGCCTGTTGGGTACAGCCCCCTTTGCTGCTAGTGTCGGTATCTTCTTTATCAACAAGTTTACGGTCACTGCAAAAGAAGCAGATCCCATCACTTTCAAGGTGCTCTTGTGAGCCTAAAGAAAATCTATTCTCTTGATTTAGATCTGTCTTCTATAAAACATATTAAACAACACCCTATAAGTGCCTGCTAGTTATGCAACAGGCTTTATCCTTAGGGATATAGAGATGATCAAGATTTTGCTGTGTTTATGAGAAAGGATTTGAGAATTATGTCAACAGATATTTGTAGAAAAGAGCTCAATCACAGATGTGGCAATAGTAGATATCTGCTATAGATATATAGGAGAGAGAACATAAACTGAAGGGGCATCACTGAAAATGATAGTAATTTCATCAGGAAGGTACCTGAACTGCGTCTTGACAAATGAAGAGATAGTCAACTAGTAAAAATGTGAGAGAAGGGCGACACCTGTACCTCAGGGAGTAGGACGCCGCCCCCATATACTGAGGGTGGCAGGTTTGAACCCAGCCCTGGCCAAACTACAATGAAAAATAGCTGGGCATTGTGGTGGGTGCCTTTGGTCACAGCTAACTCAGGAAGCTGAGGCAAGAGAATCGCCTAAGCCCAAAAGCTGGAGGGGTTGCTGTAAGCTATGATGCCACAGCACTCTACCAAGGGCAACAAAGTGAGACTCTGTCTCTAAAAAAAAAAAAAAAGTGAGAGAAAAGGAAGATTTAAGGAAGGAGAAGTGAAAGAACACAATTTGTCTAGGAGAGGAGTGGTAGGAATTGATAAAGGTAAGGCAGTTTGGAGTCATAATGTCAAAAGCCTTGACCATTAAGCTAAATTACATCTCTGGACTTTATCCTTTAGGCAAAGAAATCTTGGAGTCCAGGTCAACCACTAGGGAAGGTGTATGTTTGCAAAAAGGCAAGTTACAAGAACAGAGTTCTATTTATAAAGGTCATTTTGGTGGTAGAGTAGAGAAAACTGAAGAATAGTGGCAGCAAAGATTGGGAGTATGATACCAGTGTGGAGGTGACCTAGACTGGGAGATGTTGTGGTTTAAACGTGTCCTCCAAAGTTCATTTGTTAGAAACTTACCCCCTGGTGGTTCATGCTGGTAATCCTAGCACTCTTGGAGACAAAGGCATGTGGACTGCTTGAGCTCAGGAGTTCCAGACCAGCCTGAGCAAGAGCAAGACCTTGTCTCTACTAAAAATAGAAAAATTAGCCAGGCCAGGTGTGGTGGTATGTACCAGCTAGTTGTCCCAGCTACTTTGGAGGCTAAGGCAGGAGGATTGCTTAAGCCCAGTAGTTTGAGGTTAGTCTAAGGCCATGGCACTCTAGCCTAGGTGACAGAGCAACATTCTGTTTAAAAAAAAAAAAAAAAAAAAAAAAAAATTAGTGGTCAGGTGGTGCCCGTAGCTTAATCAACAGGGCGCCGGTCACATACACTAAGGGTGGCCAGTTCGGACTCCACCTGGGCCTGCTAAACAACAATGACAACTGCAACAAAAAAATAGCCAGGCACGGTGGCAGGCTCCTGTAGTCCCAGCTACTGGAAGGCTGAGGCAAGAGAATCACTTAAGCCCAAGAGTTTGAGGTTGCTGTGAGCCGTGTCGCTAGGGCATTCTACCCAGGCAACAGCTTGAGACTCTGTCTCAAAAAAAAAAAAAAAAAAATTAGTGGTCATTAATCCCCAATGTAACAGTGTTAAGAGGTGAGACCTCTACCAGGTGCTTAGGTCAGAGCCCTCATGAATGGATTAATATTGTTATTGTGGGAGTAAAGGTTAGTTATCTCAGGAGTAGATTCCTGATAAAAGGATGAGTCTGACTCTTTTCCCCTAAGCTCCCTCTACTCAAACTCTTTTGTCTTCCCACCTTTGACCATGAGATGACACAGCATGAAAGTCCTCACCAGATATAGCACCTTTGACTTTCATCCTTCAGAACAATGAGCCAAATACATTTGCATTTATTATATAAATTTCTGTGATACTGTTAATGACATTACAAAACAGACTAAGATAAGGGGCAAGACTTAACTAAGGATTTGACCATTACTAATTGGATACAGGGTTGATAACGGAGGAAGACTAGGTCTGGTAGAAGGTATTGCTATGGATGTTGCTACTCTGCCACAGGAATACAGTTTAGGAGGACTAGACTGCAGTGTAATATGCAATGTAATAGTAATGGTTCTGTCCAAGAATACACACCCAGAAAGTAAATGGAAATAGCTATTTTGAGCTCAGAAAACAACTGATTTGAGATGGAACCACAGGACATATTATCTTGGTGGTGGTGGCTAAAGCCCTTAGAAAACCAGGTCAAGGGAAGTAGAAGAGCAAGAATAAAGGAACACTGAGAGAAGAGTCCTAGAGAACACAGAGAATTAACAAAGAAAAGGAAGAGGAGCAAGAAAGACAACTGGGAAAGAAGAGAGTCAGGAAAATGTGGTATAAAAGGTGCTAAGAATAGAGAAAGGTCTCTTTCTATACCCTGCCTGGGCTTATCCCACCTGACTCAGGGCTAAGGTGTCCTTTTTTCTCATGGCTGACTCTTTTGTCTTTGTTTTAATCCACTTTCAAATTGCAGAGAATGATATAATGGAAAGCCACATTTTCTTTTCTTTTTTTTTTTTTTGAGACAGATGTCTCACCATGTCACCCTTGGTAGAGTACTATGACATCACAGCTCAAAGCAACCTCAAACTCTTGCCTCAGCTCCCAAGTAACTGGGACTATAGGTGTCCACCACAAGGCCTGCCTATTTTTTTTTTTTTTTTTTTTTTTTTGAGACAGAGCCTCAAGCTCTGGGTAAAGTCCTGGGTAAAGTGCTGTGGCATCACAGTCCACAGCAACCTCCAACTCCTGGGCTTAAGCGATTCTCTTGCCTCAGCCTCGCAGGTAGTTGGGACTACAGGCACCCACCACAACACCCAGCTATTTTTTGGTTGTAGTTGTCATTGTTTGGCAGGCCCAGGCTGGATTTGAACCTGCCAGTTCTGGTGTATATGGCTGGTGCCCTAGCCACTTGAGCTACAGTCGCCAAACTCTGCCTATTTCACTGTTGTTCAGCCTGGGCTGGATTCAAAGCCGCCACCCCTGGTACATGTGGCTGGCACTGTAACTACTGTGCTACAGGTGCCAAGCTGAAAGCCACATTGATTAAGTGACCCTCTCTTAACACTCCTTCAAAATGAAAATAGAATAGACTGAAATAAACTATCAGAGTATACTGCACATAGTGAGAAAGTATTTTACTCCCTTTTTTAGTGGTTGAATAGGTTTCTCTCTCTCTCTCTCTTTTTTTTTTTTGTAGAGACAGAGTCTCACTTTATCGCCATTGGTAGAGTGCCGGGGCGTCACACAGCTCACAGCAACCTCTAACTCCTGGGCTTACGCGATTCTCTTGCCTCAGCCTCCTGGGTAGCTGGGACTACAGGTGCACGCCACAATGCCTGGCTATTTTTTTGTTGCAGTTTGGCCGTGGCCGGGTTTGAACCCGCCACCCTCGGTATATGGGGCCGGCGCCCTGCCCACTGAGCCACAAATACCTCCAATAAGGAAGTATTTTACATGAGTACTTCTTTTTCAGTTACACAGTTAGTTTTTATTATTGGGCCATGATGCAAAAATACATTTTATGGTAGACTGATCAAATAAGCTTGTATGCCAGAGCCACACATTCTGTCCAGCCTCCTCAAGGGCCTTGCTCTGTCTATCATCTTCCTTCTCATGGCCATAACCTCCTCTGGCTACTGATTCTTTTGTTTACCAACACAAAGACCTTTGCAATACTCTCTCGTTATAAATGACAATATATCTCCTGCTGCTAGTATACCTTATCACCCTTTTCACCTTTTAAAGTTCTGTTACTATGTCTTTTCCTCTAAGCTGCCCAAAAGAAACCTGAGATTTGTCAGTGACTTTTCCCTCTCCCCACACACCCAATCAATCACAAAGACTGGTGGATATGACACATTTATCTAATCTACTCTCCTTTTTTTTTTTCTTTTTTTTTAGAGACAGAGTCTCACTTTGTTGTCCTCGGTAGAGTGCCGTAGCATCACAGCTCACAGCAACCTCCAGCTCTTGGGCTTAAGTAATTCTCTTGCCTCAGCCTCCCGAGTAGCTGAGACTACAGGCGCCCAGGTACCTACCTGTACCTGTGGTGGACGCCTGTAGTCCCAGTTACTTGGGAGCTGAGACAAGAGTTTGAGGTTGCTTTGAGCTGTGATGTCATAGCTCATATAGGGGGTACCTGTACTCCTGGCTATTTTTTTTGTTGTTGTTGCAGTTGGCTGGGGCCGAGTTTGAACTCACGACCCTTGGTATATGGGGCTGGTGCCCTACTCACTGAGCCACAGGAGCCACCCTACTCTCCTTTGTACATTCATGAACTTCTCTTGGGTAATCATGATCTTTCACTTGAATCACAATAGAAGGTACATCATTAGTTCTCTACAAACCTGTCTTCCACACAATTAGTAATCTCTCCAAAATGCAAAGCTAGATCAATATCCTGCTTAAAATCATTCCAAGACCTCACACTGCCTTTAAGATAAAGCCTTAGCATGCTGTTCAAGGTGTCTGAACATCATGCACTTGTCTTATATCTACTGAACCAGTTTTATCTGTCACTCAATAATATATTCTCAATGTTCAGCATCATTAAACTACTTGAAATTCCTTGATCATGAGCTGGCTCTCTTTCATGCCTGGTATATATAGTTCCCTGCAACTGAAATGCCTTCCTCTTCCCCACTAATTTGTGTCTGCCCTATAAGATGCATCATGACCTACATACTTTGTGTTCATTCAAGGATAATATGTCTTGTCTACCAAAGTATTCCTTGCAATTAAGGGGGCACCTGTACACAAGTGAGTTATCAACACATTCTATAAAACTCTGGTCTTGCAATTTTAAAATCATTTCACTAATCATAATGACATTTGCAGTAGACTGTTTATTGCAGCTCAATTTACAACTGCCAAAATGTGGAAACAACCTAAATGCCCACCAACCCAGGAATGGATTAACAAGTTGTGGTAGGTATATGTACACCACGGAACACTGTGCAGCCATTGAAAAAGATGGAAACTTTACATCTTTTGTATTAAACTGGATTGAGATGGAACACATTCTTCTTAGTAAAGCATCACAAGAATGGAGAAGCAAGAATCTAATGTACTCAATTCTAATATGAAGGCAGTAGATGATCTAGTATAAGGTGGGGGTAGGGAAAGAAGGGAGCAGGTGGGGGGGTGAAGGAGGGAGATAGGGGGTTATGGTATATGGCACACCTCTTAAAGGTTGGGACACAATTATAAGGACTTTACCTAACAAATGCAATCAGTGTAACTTAATTCTTTGTATTCTCAATGAATCCCAAACAATAAAAAAGAAAAAAAAAATCATATGACTAGAAACAAGTGTAGAAAGGTAGAGATCATATATCTCCATCAGCAGCCAACCACTTATTTAATACCTGTGTTGTGAGAATGCATTTTCCCTAGAGAAAACGTGCAAGTGTGACATTCTAATCAGGCCTGTTAACAAGGATATAGCACTACTGATGAAGAGAGAAAAGGATCCTGACCATGGCCACTCTAGCCCTGGTTTTGAGCAAATGAAGCAGTCAATCTTCTATGTAAATGGACAATTCCTGTGTAAAGATGGATGGTGGAAAGTCTGGAGAGACCTCATGCTCAAGAAGTTCAGACATAATCTCTGATAACTTCACCACCCTGAGAGACAAAATAGCAGTGTAGTTGGAGTAGAAAATGGTTTTACCATTCGTACATGAGGCCTAGGCTGAATAAAGAGTTCCAGGCTTACCTGTCAGTTTCCTTGGAGTATTTAATCCTTTTCCTTTCTGGAGAGTCAAAAGATTGGAGCTTTTCCTTACGATCATTTCCTCTTTCTTTAAATCTTCCCTGTTGATAAGCAGAAGAACAGACCTAAAATTTCAACTTGAAAGAACTGGGGTTTGGGGAAGCTTTACCCCATTCCTGGTATTTGTTTCAATGTGAAGGTAGTCAACTTGTAACTGCTGGAATTTCAAACCAACTCCTTCACATATTTTTTGTAGAGAAGGCAACTGGAAACTTTGGAAAAAATAAGTTGGCATGCGTGGCTCAGCTGTCTTTTTCCCTTCTGGGAAGTAGGTGATCTCCAATAGGCCTCCATAGGTGGATTCTTAACCATCAAATAGTACAGGCCAGTGATGCCTATAACTCCGTAAGTAAGTCAGCCTAATTGTGTGGATGAGGTAGCAAATTCATTAGACTCTAAGGAAGCTATATCCTCTAGCTTAGCCTTTAACAGTAAATGATGCTATTTCAGCAGTCGTATTCAACATTCAATATTCCTTCATCTTAACTAATTTAAAAGCTGAGCAGGAAAGAGAAGAGCTATTTCTTTGAACTACCTGGGGACTCTAACATCACCTTTTTTTTTTTTTTTTTTAAAATTTGTTGGGGATTTGTAACATCACCTTTTTATTTATTATTATTATTATTTTTTATACAGACTCAAGCTGTCACCCTGGGTAGCGTGCCATGGTGTCACAGTTTACAACAACCTCCAAGTCAGGCTCAAGAGATCCTCTTGCCTCAGTTTTTCTATTTTTAGTAGAGACAGAGTCTCGCTTTTGGCTCAAGCTCATCTTGAACCGGTGAGCTCAAGCAATCCACTGGCCTCAGCCTTCCAGAGTGCTAGGATTACAGGTCTGAGCCACCGCACCCAGCCTAACATCACTTTTTAAAAAAATACCAACCTGGCTCGGCATGCATAGCATAGTGGTTACATCAACAGCCACATACATCCAGGCTGGTGGGTTCGAAACTGACCTGGGTCTGCTAAACAAGTGCAACAAAAAATAGCCAGGTGTTGGCTTGGTGCCTGTGGCTCAAGCGACTAAGGTGCCAGCCACATATACCTGAGCTGGTGGGTTCAAATCCAGCCCGGGCCCACCAAACAACAATGATGGCTACAACTAAAAAATAGCTGGGCATTGTGGTGGCACCTGTAGTCCCAGCTACTTGGGAGGCTGAGGCAACAGAATCGCCTGAGCTCAGGAGTTGGAGGTTGCTGTGAGCTGTGATGCCACAGCACTCTTCCCAGGGCGATAGTTTGAGGCTCTGTCTCAAAAAAAAAAAAAAAAAAAAACAACAAAAAAAAAAAAAACACAAAACTTTTCGCCCAAAAAAAAAAATACAAAAAAACAACAAAAAAATAATAAAAAAGATTTTACACAAATAAAAAAAATTAAT
>CAUYPK010088127.1:0-59928 GCA_963574355.1 Loris lydekkerianus | reverse complement strand
CTGAGATTATCATCCCATCACTCCAACAAGGTAACAAAAAACACCTGACTGAGCATGTTATATTATGTGTTTAATATATTATTGTTAAAATTATATGCTTTTGTGTGAGCGTTTGTCTGTTTTGGCAGGTCACTGCATGGTATGGCTCTCTGACTCTCACAGTTTAAAATTTTGGCTCTTTGTGTCGAACTTGTTCGCCACCCCTGCTCTGGAAGATGACCTGCAGCTGGCTATATGTCTTCCCCTTGAAGACCAATTGCACAGGTGAGCTGACTGAGGCATTGACCCCCTCATGGCACCTGGCCCCTTGCTGGAGGCCTCTAGCTTGCAGAGCTTTGGAGATCTTGTCCTCGGTGATGATAGTCATGTCCCACCAGAAATCAGCATTCTTGTCCTGCTCCAGCTCCATGTACACCTGGATGTCCTCCAGCAGGTCCTCCATATTGGTCATAGTGAGGCCATTGAGAAAGGTGTAGGGCTCATGCATCTCCAGGCCAGGTCGTCATCCTTGGAACTGATGTACTTGGCCAACAGGTCAATGGGCTTAGCCCACCCATCCCAGATGCAGATCTTGGAGTGCAGGTTGGCCTGCTGGAGGTGGAAGTTGTCCTCTTTCTCTTCCCATGTCCCATGTCTGCTTTCTTCTCTGGCTGCAACAGCTCCCACTCCTGCTCCAGCTGATTGTCCTCTTAGATTCTCTTGTTGTGTTCCTTAAGTTCCTTCTCTTCCAGGTGGCTGATCCCCTTCTTCTCCAGGGCCTTGTTCCAGATAAGAGTGCCCAGTAGATTGTTGCCCCCAAAGGGGTTGTCTGTGTTGATGTAGCCTGTGTACTCCTCGCCCCAGCCCATCTTCTCCTGTTTCTTGCACTCCTTGGCCTCCTTCTTGGTCAGTCATAGGGCACTTTTCTCCTTGAATATCTGGAAGTCCTTCATCAGCTCATTCTATTGCTTCTGCTCCTTACACAACTGCAACTGCTCCTGCAAGTTCTGCTGCTGGCTCAGGGCGGCTGCCACAGCTGGGGGGTTCTGGGAGTGTGCTGGGGACACAGAGCTGAACCCCGAGGAACCTAGAGACCAAGAATGCGCAAGTTGGTGGTGAGCCCACGAGCCCTGTTGCTGTTCTTCGCCTGAGTCAGACCCAGAGGACTGGTCCCTTAAGTGCCCTTGCACTGGCGGGGAGCTGCCACCGTTCATCTCCTGAATCTGACCTGCGCTCCCGGCTCCTCCTCCTCCATCTATGCCATGGCCGCCCAAGGGTCCTGCTCCAACTCCCACTGCTGCTCCGTCGCCTTCGGCCCCTGAGACCCCCTGTCTGAGAGTGTGAGTCCTGGGTGCCGCTTTTAACTACAAGTAAGAAAACTCCCTGGACCTGACTGCATGTGAGGATGGCGGGCGGCGCGTGGTGAGCCAGCTTCTGGGACTGGGGCCTCTCCAGAGGCCAGGCAGGACCTGAATCTGGTGGCACTGGGAGACCAGATAGTATTTTGTTGCTCTCATGTGGTTTTAGAATATTTGAGGTGTACTTTCTTTACACAATAATGGGGTCTTTGACATTTCACATCACTCCATTTCTGCTCTGGGAATTTTGGAATCACACAGGACTTTTGTGTGGATTTCATTTGGGGAAAGAAACAACATAATATGGTATTTTTGTTGTTTTCAGCCTAGTCCATGGAAAGATTTACTTTTGCCTATCTTGTTAAAGTTCAGAGGGAGCTATTGTGTGACAGCTGCAGATGTCCCATGTAGAGCAGTTGCCTGAAGGATTTCAGCACATCCATTTCAGTGGGTGGGACTGACAAGAGGCTCTTGTGCCCACACCAGAGGCACATGTGAGGGCCCTGGAATGAGCTTGTTGTGTGAAAGAGCTGCCAGGATTCGTGGAGCTGCACTTAACTGTTCTCTTTCTTGCTATTTTTTGTTGTTGTTTCTTTGTGTTGACTTTGTCCCTGGCAAAATATTTTCGCTCTAAGTAAATCCAGTCTCCTAAGTACTGTGTATGTTTTAAATGACAGAGCCATTATTACTACATTTGCAAAAAAAGATTCAGTGTTCTATCGTGCCCTTTCAAACAAAGCTGGCAGATATCCCTGTGGCATGTGTGAGAGTGCAGGCGTCCTGGCCACCTCTAGCAGTTTTGCAGTTTTCCCCACGCAGTAAGAGCCCCAGCTATGGCGGGCTGGGAGCTGCTTGTTCATCCCAGGGTCTAGGTCGGCCTGTCCCAGGCCATGCTGTGTGGCAGGACAGCAGTCTGCTAGGTCAGGGCACAGAGGGCCCGTCCCAGGCCGTGCTGTGTGGCAGGGCGGCAGTCTACTAGGTCAGGGCACAGAGGGCCCGTCCCTGGCCATGCTGTGTGGCAGGGCGGCAGTCTGCTAGGTCAGGGCACAGAGGGCCTGTCCTTGGCCATGCTGTGTGGCAGGGTGGCAGTCTGTTTTCATGGGTGTGCATGAGTGTTTGTGTTGTGGGTAGTGGTGAATCATGTTTCTTCTTGGGCCCCACCATGTCTTCTGGCACTGTGAGTGGAGTATAGGCCTTGGGCTAGCCTGCGGTCTTTGCTTGCCTGGGGCATCCTGGTCCCCTCATCAGGTGGGACACTGGCAGGCTCACTGGCATTTATTTAGTATTTATCCTTGACTTTGCATGTCTTTTTTTTTTTTTTTTTTTTTTAAGACAGAATCTCACTATGTCGCTGTTGGTAGAGTGTCGTGGTGTCATAGCTCACAGCAATCTGAAACTCCTGGGCTTAAAGACATTCTGTTGCTTCAGCCTCCCAAATAGCTGGGACTACAGGTGCCCACCACAATGCCCAGCTAATTTTTCTTTTTTTTAGAGACAAGGTTTTGCTTTGGCTCAGGCTGGTCTAGAACCTCTGAGCTCAGCCAATTCACCTGCCTCGGCCTCCCAGAGTGATGGGACTACAGGCACCTACCACAAAGCCCACCCAGCTGTTTTTATTTTTATATTTATTTATTTATTTTGAGACAGAGTCTAACTATGTCACCCTCGTTAGAATGCTGTGGTGTCACAGCTCACAGCACCCCAAATTCTTGGGCTTAAGTGATACTCTTGCTTCAGCTTCCCAAGCAGCCGGGACTACAGGTGCCCGCACAATGCCCAATTATTTTTTTTTGTTGTCATTGTTTAGCAGGCCCAGGCTGGGTTTGAACCCACCTAGCCCTGGTGCATGTGGCCAGGGCCCTAACCACTGAGTGCCAAGCGAGACTTGGATGTCTTTAGGCATCTGGATTTCTCTGGTAGAGAAGATGACACAGCTCACTGTAGACTCTCTGCTGTTCTGCTCCTTTTCATTAGCAGGGAGCTTAGCATTTTGGGGCAGGATTGCTGTAGGTCAGCTACAACCCAGGGCCTCAGAGTTGTCATGGGCCCTCCACCTTTGGTTTCCTGTAGCCCAGGGTCAGGTACCTGACAGTCACTTCTCTCTTTCTTTTTTTGTTTCTTTAATTGTTTTTGAGGTTTATTTTATTTTATTTTATTTATTTTTTAGAGGCAGAGTCTCACTGTGTTGCCCTAGGTAGACTGCTGTGGCATCGTCAAAGCTCAAGAAACCTGAGAAAAAATGACAAAGAGGAAACAAATTTTTTAAGAAAGAGGTTAAAAGCTAAGTGTGCTAAAGGTGCTGGCTGCCCAAAGCCAGCTTTCTGGTCTAAAGGAACCAGGCCCAGATAAGGAGTTTTAGAGGTGCCTGGAATTCCCTAAAAGCAGCTTTGTGTGTGTTCAGAACAAGACAGAGACGTGGTCACTATACACATGGCTGGAGGTAATTCACAGTAGATCTTTCACTTTTGGTCTCAAGAACACCTTGCTTGTCCTTTCTTTTTTTTTTTTTTTTTTGATAGATTCTTGCTTTTTTGCCCAGAATAGAGTGTCATGACATTAGCTTACAGCAATCTCAAAGTCCTGGGCTCAAACAATCCTTCTGGCTTAGCCTTCCTGTTAGCTGGGACTACAGGTGCCCATGACAATGCCCAGCTAATTTTTCTATTTTTATTTTATTTTATTCTAATTAATTAATTAATTTATTAATTTACTTGGAGACAGAGTTTCACTTTGCCACCCTCAGCAGAGTGCCGTGGTGTTACAGTTCACAGCAACCTCAAACTCTTGGGCTTAAGTGATTCTCTTGCCTCATCTTCCCAAGTAGCTGGGACTACAGGTGCCTGCCATAATGCCTGGCTATGTTTTTAAAGACAAGGTCTTGCTCTGGCTTTGGCTTAGGCTGGTCTCGAACTCATGAACTCAGGCAATCCACCCACCTCAGCCTCCCAGAGTGCTAGGATTACATGTGTGAGCCACTTTGCCCGACCTAATTTTTCTATTTTTAGGAGAGATGAGGTCTCTCTCTAGCTCAGGCTGGTCTTGAACTCCTGAGCTCAAGTGTCCTACTTTACTCCTACTTCAACCTCCCGGAGTGCTGGGATTACTGCTGAGTCACAGTGCCCAGTCTCTCTGTCTCTCTACATATATGGAAAACACAAAGTGTTTTTTCTTATTGTAGGTTCTAGTGCTCAATATTTACCTCCTTACAAATTAAAACTCATAGGATGCTTCAGTGGACTTTTCATTTCTACCTTGAAAACCTGTAAATTTCAGCCTTTAAAGAGCTTGTAATATTTACATTCAAAATAATTCAGCTCCTTTTTCTTTAATCTCTGAATTATACAGCTCAGTTTTGGCAAAAATTGTGTTAAGTCAGTTTGGACAGTATCTGATTATTCTCAATATCTCATCAAATTTCTCAGCCCCCTCCTGATAGTTCTGGCCCTTGATACCTCTCGCCTTCAGCGAGATTCCTAGTAGGTCCATTTGACCAGAATCTCGCTAATCTCTGATGTCTTCTGTCCACTGGTTTCATCAGGACCTTGACCCTTCCATGGCAATAAATGGTCACTTGTCTATTTTTTACTTGGAATGAAGTCCAGGCCCCTGGTGAAGTCTCTTCCCCTTTTATACTGGTTCCTACAGAAAACCTATTTTATTGTTTTTATTACTGGTTTACAGCTCTGTTTTCTCTTTGATACTATAAAAATGTTTTGTTGCATATGATGGCATATTATCAGTCTCTCTTAAGCTCAGGGGAAGAGCATTTTTTATCACATTTTTATTTCTTATATAAAGTTTCCCCAGAGTCTGTGAAGTCAATTTCTCTTTTCCAAAAGCCAGATAAACTCACTTATGTCTGTTGTAGTGTATTTAAATGCAGAGGGTACTGCTGTGGGTTTAGTCAGACACTCCTCTACTCTTCCTTTTAAGCTAATGACCCATTTGCTCTGTGTTCACATCATTTGTGGGTAGGGGGTGCAGGTGCTGGGGTGGCAGCAGCACCTTAGGGCAGGAGCTGGAAAACCCTTCTCTAACAAGTCCTATCTTTACTTTTTAACATTTTCTTTCTTTCTTTCTTTCTTTCTTTCTTTCTTTCTTTCTTTCTTTCTTTCTTTCTTTCTTTCTTTCTTTCTTTCTTTAAGACAGAGTCTCACTTTGTCGCCTGGGTAGAGTGCCTTCATGTCACAGCTCACAGCAACCTCCAGCTCCTGGGCTTAGGAAAATTCTCTTGCCTCAGCCTCCTGAGCAGCTGGGACTACAGGTGCCTGCCACAATGCCCGACTATTTTTTTTGTTGCAGTGTGTCTGGAGCCAGGTTCGAACCTGCCACCCTTGGTATATGGGGCCAGTACCCTACCCACTGAGCCACAGGTGCTGCCCTCTTTAACATTTTTTGACACGGATCACTGGTAAGAAATTTCCTCAACTTCTGTTTATCTGAAAAAGTCTACTTTTTATTTTTGAGGGATAATTTTGCTGGGTACAAAATTCAAGGTGGGTGGAAGTTTTTTCCTTGCTTGAATGGATTCTATAAAGAACTCTGATGTAATTTTTAACTTTATTCTTCTATAGGTAAGGTGAGTTCCTCCTAGCCTCTTTCAAGATTTTCTCTTTGTCTTTGATTTTTCTTAGATTTGAACGTAGTTTGCTTAAGTGCAGTTTGTTGTTGTTTTCATTTCTCAGTAGATGACTGCTTGCTGTTTTCAGAGCTTCTTGGATATTTAGTTCTATGTATATAATTAATTTTGGAAAACATTTTTTTTTTTTTTTTTGAGAGAGAGAGTCTGACAGAATTGCCCCAGTAGAGTGCTATTGCCTCATGGCTCACAGCAACCTCAAATTCTTGGGCTCAAGTGATCCTTCTGCCTCAGCATCCCGAGTAGCTGGGACCAGGCATCTGCTGGAAAGCCCAACTAATTTTTTTTTTTAATTTTAAAATTAATTAATTAATTATTTATTTATTTTGAGATAGAGTCTCACTTTGTCATCGCTGGCAGAGTGCCATGACATGATAGCTTGCAGCAACCTCAGAATCCTGGGCTCAAGTGATTCTCTTGCCTCAGCCTCCCAAGTAGCTAGGACTACAAGCGCCCACCACAACACATGGCTAGTTTTAAAGGCAGGGGTCTTGCTGTAGCTTAGGCTGGTCTCAAACTTGTGAGCTCAGGCGATCTGCCTGCCTTGGCCTCCCATAGTGCTGGGATTATAGGTGTGAGCCAATGTACCCCTAATTTTTTTTTTTTTTTTTTTGTAGAGATGGGATCTCGCTCTTGCTTAGGAGTCTCCAACTCCTGAGAGCAAGTGATCCACTCATCTCAGTCTCCCAGAGTGCTGGGATTACAGGTGTGAGCCACTATGCCTGGCCAAAATTCTTGGTCATTATTACTTCATCTATTTCTTCTGTTCCTTTTTCTTTTTCTTCTTTTGATATTCCCATTTTTACATATATGTTATACCTTTATAATTTACCTGCATGTTCTTGGATATTTTGTTCAGGCTATCTAATTCTTTTTTTTTTTTTTTTTTTTTTTTTTTAGAAAGTCTCACTATTTCTCCCTAAGTGGAGTGATGTGGCCTCATAACTTATAGTAACTTCAAACACCTGGGCTCAAAGGAGCCTCCCCCTTTAGTCTTGAGTAGCTAGGATTACAGGCATTAGCCACTTCCCTGGTCTAAATCACCATTTTAAATGTACTGATTGTTAATTTTTTCCCTGAAGCTCTTTCATTTACAGCTTGATGCTTGGACTTACTTTTGACCCTTGTTTCACCCCTTGGTCAGTGCTTCATCTTGAGAGCAGGGACTATGCCTGCGTTGTTCACTGCTGCCTTCCCCCAGCTCAGAGCGGCACCTGACACAGGGCTGGTTCTCAGTAAATATCAATTCATTTCACTTTGTTTTGAACTTAGAGAATAAAGCAATACTCATACCTTCTGTGGAATGAAAACTTATACTGAGCTTCATATCACTTTCCTTTTTAGTGTTATATATTTATTTTTATAGTAGTAACATTTATTCAGAGTAAGAGGAACAAATGCAGACATACAGTTGATGTGGGCTCACATGTTCAGGTTGCCGGTGCTAGAAGACAACCTTAAATGCTGTGAATAACTGTGATAAAAGAAATAGCGCAGTAAGTTGTATATGTAACTTGTCTATATTACACATTGATGAACCCGATGTGTCCGCTGACCGAGGCTTTGTGGGTCTGCCCCACACGTCTGGAGCAGGTCAAAGGACACAGCACAGACACACAAGACCCCTCAGCATGGAGGAGATGGCGTGCAGAGGGTCCAAGCTTGTGGGGGTCTTTGGAAAGGATCCTCCTAGGGAATACACTCCTCACTTTTCTGCTTTTGTGGACTGAGAGGAATCCCAGTGGCATAAGTGGAGCTCCCACACCCACTGGCCCTGTAGAAGGCGGGTTATGGTGTAGACTTCTCACCATCTTGGCTTAAGGAGTTGATCCCAGCCCCAAGGCAGCTAATTTGTCAGCTAGCGTCTGTCTCCCGAGGTGAACTGGTGTGAGGTGTCTGCCAAGCTGGAGGAACAATTGGATTCTTCTTTGTGGGATATGAATTCTTCTTTGTGGGGATCTGAATTCTTTGTGGGGATCTGAATTCTTCTTTGTGGGGATCTAAATTTGAGATCTGTGGAGGCTGTCACTTGTTCCTAGTCTGGGCAGAAACCTATGGTAGGCAGAGAGTAGCCATGACCAAGCAGAGGTTGGAGTATCTGGGTCCCCCTAATAGAGCCCCAGCTCCAGGACTAGTAGACATGCACTGTCAGAAAGAAAATAGTTGTTAAAGAAAATGTCCCTCCAATCCACTTGCCCCAATATACATCTCTAAAGTGCCCCTGGCCACTCTAGCATAACCTCACACAGGTGGCCTTGACTGATCACTAGAAAGATGAGTTTAAAGCTGACAGGCTTTCTGCTCAGCTGACAATCCCCCCCACCCAGCTTTTTTAAAGACGGAGTCTAGCTTTCCTGCCCTCGGTAGAGTGCTGTGGTGTCACACCTCAAACTCTTGGGCTCAAGGGATTCTCTTGTCTCAGCCTCCTGAGTAGCTGGGACTATAGGCACCCCCTTTTTAAAAAAATAAGTATTTTGCACTCCTTAGGCTGACAATTTTAAAAGTAGTTTGAGAAACCAACCACATCCCATTTGAAGTCCAAAAGATGAGATTAGGATGTGGGCAGCACTTCAAGGAGATGGTATTTAGGACTTCTCAGACTGAGATGGATGCCGGCACCTCACAGTGGCCCCACGATGTTGTCACACCCTCCCCCCCCAATAAGACCAGGGGGCTGGGTAGGAGGAAGGGGAAAAAGAGGTAAATGAAATGATGCCAAGTACCATCATAAGATCTTAGATCAATCTTAGATAGGGCCGGAACAAAACAAGCTCAGTGCTGTCATGATAAGAGTTAACAAGCTAAGTGTTAGTAAGTAATTAGTATTCACTAATTTCCAGATTTGCTTGATGTGTTTCTAGATCTGCTTATCTGCTTTATGTGACCTTTATGTTATCTATCTGCTAATCCGCTAAATTGCAAGGTTCGCTTCTGTAAAAGGGGTCATCATGACCCTGCACTTGCTTTTTGCTTCTTTTGCCAACTTTTAATCCACCTGTTTGTCCCTTTGCCAACTTTCAGACTATAACAACCCCAGCTTCAGACCCCTCAATGCTCTCTCACTTAGTCTGACTTAGACTTTGCTGAGACAGCTCCACAGTTAATAAAAGACTCCTTTTTGAACTTGTAATTTGAATCGATGGCCCTTATCTCACCCCATTACATATGGAGGCCCCAGCAAGATTTCTGGGTTTTAACCCAGGCTACAGCCACTGGTTGTGGCTAGGGCATGAGAGCCAGTTTCACTAGGGGGAGGTCACTGAGAATTTCTCAGCCTCTGATGAAAGACTGACTCCATCCCCCTGCCCCAACCTACCAAATTAATAGACTAAATTTGGGCACTAATGGAGCCATCAGGTCTGGAATCCTTACCAGTAAGTCTGTTCTGTTCTTGGACACGTGGAGGCTGGACGCAGATGGAGATGGGGTGTTTACAGCCCTTCATCAGACTGTTCTAGTATTCGCAGTCTTTATTGGTTTGTTCTGGTATTTGCAGTCGACTGCTCTGGTTCTGGTTCTGAGTGCCTTTTATGTGTTTTGTGTTACGTGTACTGTATGTACTCGAGTATAAGCCGAGTTTTTTTGGCACAAAATTTGTGCCGAGTTCGGGTTTTTCGGCACAAATTTTGTGCCGAAAAACTCAGCTTATACTCGAGTATATATAGTATGTGTCCCGGTTAGGGTGTTCTGGTATTAGCAGTCCTTTGGACTGTTTGGATTTCACAGGCTGGTCCTGGTTTTGTTTATTTTGTGTTGTTGTATGATCTGTGTTATATGAGTGAGAGGGTGAAAGAGTTTGGATGTGATTCCACAGCCCTGAGGCATTGGAATCTGAGGGGGCCTCCACCCACGGTTCCATGACTTTATCATACGACTTAGTGGCGGCCCCCTCGGGGCAACCTGGAAGGGGGTTTATACATCTCCGCCTATGCCAAGATAGGGGACATGGCTGGGAAAGCATTCGCGTCTGACTGATTTTGTGTCCGTCTGTCTCCTCTATCTCTCTGTCCCCTTTGTTCTCCATCTGTCCCTTTTGTTCTCTGTCTCCTCTATTCTGTCCGCCTGTCCCCTTTGTTCTCCACATCAGACCTATGTCTCTTCTGCAGGTTTGGATATTTTCTACGGTGTCTACTTGCAGACGTCTCCCAACTTTTTCCTGTGGCTGTGACCATGTTCTCCTGTGAGTCAGGAGAACTCTTTTATCAGGGAACTCTCTAGGAATTTCATCCTGTGGAAACTCGCCTTTTTACCTTCTTTCTTTCTCTTATGTCTCCTATGTCTCCCGCTGCCTTCGACATTGTTGCGTGACCAGAGACACGAATGAACAGCAGCTTTGCCGTGGGTGTAAACTCGCTCCTGTAATTAAGTCAAGAAACAGACTACACGGGATGGGATGGCGTGTAGCGAAGTTCTTTATTTAGGGGTTTGATTTTATACCTTTCTAGTCACGTACACACTTAATCTATTATCTGTTAGTTTGACCATTACCTCAATTTACCTATCTGAAATCAACTTGAAAGGAAATATCCTGTTACCACATCAACACAATCACTTTTGCAGTAAACATCTTCTTTTTAGACACTGACTAATCTCTGGGCAGGTGTCTAAACAAAATCATAAAGAAGAAAGTAGCCATATGGGAACAGAGTTAATGGAAGAATATCTTCAAGCCTTCACTCAGTTTACTCAGTATGAAGTAACGACTGTGTCTTTTTTTCAGGGCAGAGTACCTATAGACCTCTGACAATATGTTGTTAACATACATCAACCCTCTGGCCCGTATCTCTGAGGAAAGGCGGCATGCCCTTTGATCTCAGGCTTCACAGGGTGCACAGCTTCAGAGAATGGGCTTGTGGAATTTTTAACTCCAGGGAAGCCAACTCTGCGTATGTCCCAGGGGGGCCCAGGTCCCTTAAGCCTCTGGAAGAATAGCAAGTAATTTTAAACTCACACTGAGTTCACTTTGTGTGCTTGATGTAGGACATGTTTATTTCTAAATATTATCTTACAGACATTGCTTTGGACTTTACTGTACAGTGTTGGTCTGGAATCTTGGTCTGTTTGGCAGCATGCTGCACTTATTGGCTTCTATCTTTCTCACATGGGCCTTTTGTACTTCCTCATTTTTATCTTGACACTGTGATGTAAATGACCCACTTGCGTTTGGGACCCTCTCTTTCCAGCAATTAGAGTTAATACAAAGTTTGTTAAAACTATTCCTCTTTTTGCTTGCTAAAAACTGTGGTGCTGACACTCAGCAGAAGACCCAAGGTCAATTACTCATTTGGAACTAAAGAAAAAAAGAGTCCTTTTTATTTTTTGCATCTGCTTGTCATTACTCTGTTTGGCTCTTATTCTGTCGATCCTCAGGTGGCCCCAGAGAACCTGGAGCCCTTAGGAGACCAGCTGATGATCACTCCTAAATTCACCTGTGAGTCCACCTCCAGAGGTAAGCCACTTTAACATCTATTTTTGACTAGTGCTGCAGATGTTAATATAACTATTGATGGTATTTTTATTGTGCTTATATGTTGTGGATTGTTATGAAGACATGTAACTGTTTGTTGAATTCATTTGTTGTAATTTGTGTAGATCCCTTAGGAACCTCTGTTCGTAGAGAAATGCAGATTAAAACCACCCTGAGATATCATCTAATCCCAGCAAGAATGGCCTATATCACAAAATCTCAAAACTTCAGATGCTGGCATGGATGTGGAGAGAAAGGAACATTTTTACACTGTTGGTGGGACTGCAAACCAATACAACCTTTTTGGAAGGAAGTATGGAGAAACCTAAAAGAGCTCAACCTAGACCTCCCATTTGATCCTGCAATCCCATTACTAGGCATCTATCCAGAAGGAAAAAAAAGACCTTTTATTATAAAGACACTTGTACTAGGCTGTTTATCATAGCCCAATTTACAATTGCCAAAATGTGGAAACAACCTAAATGTCCTTCAACCCAAGAATAGATCGGTAAGCTGTGGTATATGTATACTATGGAATATTAATCAGCCATAAAAAATGGAGATTCTGCAGCATTTGTACTAACCTGGATGGAGGGGGAACACATTATTCTTAGTGAAGCATGTACTCAATTTTGATTTGAAGACAAAAGGGGGAAGGAGAGAGAAGATAGAGAGGGAGTGAAGGGGTGAGGGAAAGGAAAAGAAGAAAGAAAAAATAACAAGAAAAGAAAATAAAATAGTGACTAATTTTAACATAAATTGGTTTTAATTTTTTTTTTTTGCAGTTTTTGGCTAGGACTGGGCTTGAACCCACCATACCTCTGGCATATGGGGCCAGCGCCCTACTCCTTTGAGCCACAGGTGCCACCCTGGTTTTAATTTTGACCAAAGTATATTACTTAAACATTAATTTTAAACTCAACTTGTTAATATGTTGTTTAGGATATTGTATCCTCATTTGTAAGTGACATGTTTGTAATTTCTCCCTTATAATAATATATTTTCTCCAATTTTAATATCAGGTGTACTCAGATCAAGTAGAATGATTTTGATGTATTTCTTCTTTTTCCATTGTCTATAAGATTTAACATTATCTGTTTTTTAAAATTATCTTTTACTTTTATTTATAAGTATTAGTTGTCTATTTTTTGTTACTTAAAAACATAATAATAAGTTAACTGATGACTCTATACTGAATCTCAGTGTCAAAGCATTCTATAGTAGACATACTCTTATTTGACAATGTGAATGTTACTTCCTTTGCATGATTATTATTATTATTGTTTTATATTTCGATGTAGCAATTGTCTGATTTCTTTTCTGAATATATTTATGTTCTTTCATTCTTTACAAGGTTTTTGTTTCTAGTCCTTATCTTAAACATTGTTATTGTTATTAAATTTCAAGTCTTTTTAATTCTGTGAAGGCAACAAAAAATGGAAATCTAATTAACACATTATATATGTAAAATATATATGTAAAAAACAAAATTATAAAAAATAAAATAAAATTTTCCTGTAAAAAAAAAGAGGCCATTTGGGTAGGGCTCTGATGCAAAGAGTGGGGTTCTTATAAAAAGAGGAACAAGAGGTGTGTGCATGCAGAAGTCCAACCAGAAGAGGCAGCAAGAGGGTGGCCAACTGTAAGCTAAAGAGAAAGGTCTCAGAAAAACCTAACCCTGTAGTCACCTTGATCTAGGACTTAGTCTCCAGAACTATGAGAAAATATAAATTTCTGTTGTTTAAGCCACCCAGTCTGTGGTATTTCATAATATAAAACTACTTTAAAAATGTCTACTGGGAAAGAAAGGGCTAACTTCAGGCCTATATAACCCATTCCTTCTCTAGTAGGAAGCCATTACCTCAACCAAGTTTACTCTAAAATGTGCTAACGATATTAGTAGAAAGAAAATGGAAAGTCCTTATTTCCAAAATGCTTTTCGCAAGTTATATGTGGTCTTTACAAATGGTTTATCGTAAACTCTGGAATTTGAGGATTTATGAGACATGTCTGGCTGGAAAATGTCATTTAAGTTGTATAATTAAATATAAAAAGATGTTGCAAAACCAAGTAACTCTGAAGTCTCCATATACATACAGTGCTCAGAAGGAAACATGTCCTTTAATTCTGAATCCAAACATACCATAATGAGAGAGGAAAAGGGCAATTTTGGAGCTGAGTTTGGTAGTTTCGGACTTCTCTAAGCAAAGAATGTTTCATCTGTGCCTTGTGATCACTCCTTATCCTTCATCATCAAGCTTGGTACTGGATAAGATCTATGATTTATGTGACTTGACAAATCCTTTGAGCAAAACAAGACTGTGCATAGAAAAAAACATTTTGCACTTAACTCAAATATTTCTGGGTCAGGCACAGTGTCTCATGCCCATAATTCTAGCACATTGGGAGGTGGAGACAGGAGGATTGCTGGAGTCCTGGAACTGGAGACAAGCCTGCACATAGGAAGAACCTGTATGTACGAAAACTAGAAAATTTAGCCAGGCATGGTAGTATATGCCTGTAGTCTCAGCTACTCAGGAGGCTGAAGTGAGAAGATCACTTGAGCCCAGAAGTCTGAGGTTGCAGTGACCTATCATGACACCACTGTACTCTATTCCAGGCAACAAAGCTAGACCCTATGCCAAAAAAAAAAAAAAAAAAAAAAATTCTGTTTAAGTTCTGTCAACCAATTTCATAAATATACCTTGGATAGAATATTATAGAAGAATTACATAGTCAAAATATTCTGACAAAGGGACATATATGCATTCATTTGAAACTTTATTGTATAAATTTTGATTTCTTTTAAAGATTACAAAACCTGTTCTATGACAGGAATACAAGCAATATTATTCCAGGATTATTCATGGATACATCTTAAAGAGCTTAGATTACACATTAATAGTATGATTCAAAAACTTCCCAGATTAGACTCTTAAGTAAAACAATTTAAAGTGTTCAGTGATATTTGATCCTTTACAAGCATTTCATAATTATGGCAGCAGTGCCAAGCATCTGATGTGATTTAACCACCAATAAAAGGTACAATATGTGAAAACTCATGATATGGTACCTGGGGCTTCTGGCATGCCTTACTAGACAGAAACTAGTATAAAGTAAGATCATATATAACAGTAGAAAAATATTTGTGATTTTTTTCTTTTTTAAAAACTGTTTAAGTAGATACCCACCCCACTCCCACCCATGGCCAAAATGTAAAATAATTACATCCCTTAGGTGTATACGTTCCCTTTCGTTTAGGGCAATTAAGATAAACTAATACAGGTGTATAATTTTGAGTTAAAAATTCATCACCCATAATCATTAAGGATGCTAAGGAATAGCAATGCCTTGAAGCTTTTCTTTTAAATTAAAAAACAAAGCTTTAGATGGTAGACTACACTTACAGAAACACAAACCAAAATCCTTATCCTTATGTTCTTCCTTTGTATTTAAAAGTTCTATTTTAAATACTTGTTTTAAAAACTCAGTATACAGTTCATTCAGTACTATAGTGATAATAGGAGTAAAGATGTTCACTTCCATTAGATATTGAACTAATCTACTTAGAGAGGACTATTAAAGCGACTCTCTTTTCATATATGTTTACATACACTGCACTCACTCAAGAGGTTTTCTTGAAATTTGCACCCCTGAACTTAAATCTCTAAATTTTCCTTTCCACTAATCTCTATTCAAAATGTCATATACTTTGCCAGTTGCTCTGGGAGAAGTCATGGACATTTAAACAGCTTATCATGCAGTTCAAAGTTATATGGCAAAATAATGAGGAAAGTGCCTTAAGAGGTAGGAAGTAGGCTCTCATCCCAACCCTTGGTATGCTGTTTTGAACAGTTAAAACCCTGGAATCAAAGTGGTAAATGTGAGACTAATAGTAATACCAGGCTTAAGAAAATTAAATTGACTTAGTTACTAGAATTCTTTGAGAAAACTCAGTCACATTGGAACCAGTTACAGGTGATATGATCACACAATACAGCAGTGTCAAAAATACAGAAAGCACACTGTAAATACAAATTCTTCTTGGCCATCCATATTTGAGTTATCATTCTGTAGATTCTTCATTGGAAAAAGTGGTTAAGTGTGGCTCTGCAGAAATAACCAGTCCCAAGAAAATGATTTTCATTCCTTCATTAATTGGTCTCCACCAATGGTCACTTGGGGAGACCAGCAAAATGTAAGTAACCTAGAGTTGAAAAGAGGACTGTTTTCATTAATTGACATAAAAATACTAAGTTAAGTCAACTTCTCTGTGAATTAAGTAAGGCTCAAAGTATATATCCAGTTTAAAGTTAGTCACATGGAATTAGGCCTTTCAGAGGGACAGAACCCTAGGACTAGATTGTAATCTCCTGGTTTAAGCACCAAGGTCAGCCATGGAATCTATAGTATTTGTTAATCAGAGAAAATAGACACTTTCTGAACCTTTACATTCCTGAGCTATCTGTCCTAATGCCTTAAGTCTCAAATGCTTAATACCACCATAAGGTAGGATTTTCTCTCTCTAAAAAATAGTAAAGCAAATTGAAAAATTTTAGGTCATGTATAATGGCCAGGAAGTAGAGAATATCAAAGCCATGTCGAGATGTGTATTACTGTTCTCTATGGCCCCCAAATCTTCAATGATTCTTTTCCTACTCTCATCCCAGGCTGGGCCTACCCCAGTCCTTTTACTATGAATCACATTCTGCCTTCTCTTGAAGCCTTTGCACCCACCTACTTTCTGTTCAAATCTTTCCTAGGCTGAGGGTGCAGGGTACGGCTAACTGGATAACTAGCCCTGCCTCCCATCATGTCCACTGGCCCCAACAGCAGCCACTTATTAAAAATGGATGGTAAATGATTGACCCAAACCTGCTCTTTGGAGTGTACTGCATGTGAAATATGAAAACTCTACCACACATACACACCACTCTCCATATACGCACAAGTGACTTTTACCATACATCAGCCTCACAGCATCTTGACTTTGTGCCTTGTCAAAATTATTACATTTTTAGACATTTGGGGTTGTGAATAAATGCATCCATATTAAATATATTAAAGTCAAGGGTCTATGATACTTAGAACATACTATGTATCTATAAACCAGAAGGAGCTGAAATGGGTTTATTAAAAACAAAAGTAAAAGTAAAGAAGGACAAACAACTTACCTTAACATTCATCACTTGAAAGGGAAGATATAAACACATGGTAGTATAATTCGTACTTTTCAGTGTATGCCTGGCAATGTCAAATTCAATGTATTGTTTTGGAGATTATTGTTGATTATAAACTAACAGGAAGTTTGTAAAAGAGGACTGATAGTTTAGTTCCTTCTTTCACAGTGGAGTATCTTTAAAACCGGATTGATACCTCTTAGGAGAAGCCCCAGTAAGAGGCAGCACTAACTGATACAAGGCAGACACCCTCGGAGACCTCAATACAATCAGGGAGGCTGGGAAGAACTGGACTTGGAGAGGTTAATCCAGCGCAATAACTACATTTAAAACACATTGTTGGCCATGCTTGTCCATTGTGCGTCAAAAACAATGAGAACACCAGGGCCACAGATGAAATTATGCTCAGCAACTGCTTTTTAGGTAGGTCCCTTCAGGTTTGTGATCATATAATTTGCTTTTCTCCAATAAAACTGGCAGCATGACTAGGCGAAAAAGGCAATTTTCTTGAAAAAAAGAAACTTGGCATTAAAGATTAGTAGAGGACTTCCCCCAAGAAATATATAGTTTTTGAACTAAGTCACTGGTCAGGTGATAATGAAGGAAAGGCAGCATGGTATGGTGTTAATGAGAAAGAAAAAAAACTAAATGAAGAGAAGGATTCTAGACTTTGATTTGGGTCTTAAGTTCTCTACATGCAGTATGAGAAAGTTGGACCAGGTAATGTCTAAGGATTTATGTGTTTACTTCTAGTTCCAAAGACCATGATGAATACATGTAAGTAATTATGGAGTAGCATCATTGTCAAAAGTCTGAGTATCTTTTTTCTGCTCAGAATTACATTACATTTTAAAAGTGACAACAATTTGGGATGCCCATGTTTTGAAACAATGAATAGAGGGGGTAAAAAAAGCTTTCTTTTCAGGCAATGGAAAGCAGCTTTTTATAGTTAGTATCTTTATACTCAAGACCCTAGTTTTTTTTTTTTTTTTTTTTTTAATAGATAGAGTCTCATTTTCTCGCCCTCGGTAGAGTGCCATGGCATCACAGCTCACAGCAACCTCCAACTCCTATGCTTAAGCCATTCTCTTGCCTCAGCCTCACGAATAGCTGGGACTATAGGCACCCGCCACAAGGCTAGGCTATTTTTTGCTGCAGTTTGGCCGGGGCCAAGTTTGAACCCACCACTCTCAGTATATGGGGCCAGCCCCCTACTCACTGAGCCACAGGAGCTGCCCAAGACCCTAGATTTTTTGATATTCTTTCTTTACATTTTTCATTTACAAGATAAACTTATTTTAGATTTCTATGCAATAAATATTTGTGTCACTTGGGCAAAAAGAATGCTATAGATTTCCCCTCTCTTTAATTGCATAGAGCAGAAATTAAGGAATAACATGTGGCTTTCAAGACATTTAGATAAACCACACACTCTTGGCTTTGTATTCATAGGAGAAGATTTAAAGCTTCTGGCAGGAAAAAAGATTTCTGATATAAAATATTTCTCTTTCTTAGTACATAACTAAGAAAGATCTGTTTGGGCACATTCTTTGATGAGGTAAGTTAAATTATTCTTTCCTTGCTAATATGTCTTTTATATTACTATCGATGTATGCCAGGTAGCTTGGCAAAGGTACAGGTAGTAATGGGCAGAGAAGTTTCTTTCATCAAATAAAATAGTAGAAGCTATCAAATTAGATGTAGATAATGAATACTGCAATCTAAGCAGGACCCAGTAGCCATTATGAAAACTGCTCATTTCTGAAGTCAAAGAAAGTGCTATATGGCTATAAATCATCACAAGGGCCTCAGATAACATTCAATGCTGAACATTCACTTAGCCTACCTTAGCTGTGATTTCAGATTAGAACAGATACTGTTTGATTAAGAATGTTTTATTCCCTAGGATAAGAACGTTTAAATTCAATTTCATATAGAGGCCTATGGCCCTTATTACATTCAAATTAGTGCTTAATATAGAATATCTATTTAAACATGAAATATCCAATAGGGCTTCAATTACCTGTTGCTAAATTATTTTCCTTCACCAATCTCTTTACCATGACTCTTAAAGACCTTTGATGTATCTTGGCAAAATCCCAAATGATATGCCAAATACTAAGTATGGATGTTATATAAGATTGAAAGTGTAAGGACTACTTTCTTAAGGAAAAAAGAACCCTAAGGAGTTTCAAAGTATATGGACTAACTTTATAAGTGTATTCTTGATTTCATGCCACACGTTATTACTTTCTTTATCCTAACAGCTCTCTAGCTAATCTGACAGAGCACCTGACTTTAAGAAACAAAGAACAAACCAGTGAAACAGACATGGGGAAAGATATGTACATTTTGAAAGAATTACATTCAACAGCTGTTCCACAATCTGGCCATTTTTAGGGCTATCCAACAATACTGTTAATCCAGGTGAACTATTTAATCAGATTTAATAGTCAATTGATTAATAATAGATTCCAAGTTAAACAAGGCATGTATACATTAAAGAAAGCAGTACAGAAATGTACTGTATATGAACTGTTTACAAAAACATACAAAATGTTGGATGGCACAAGGGATACAGTGCTAATATAAACGGATTGTTTAAGCTAAGTGCTTAACATAAATTGTCCATCCCTATAACTAACAAAGAATATTTAAGGGACATGAAATATTTCCTATAAAAATAATGCTATATGGTGTAGAGTACTTTATTCAGTGTATTTTTAGGTGGAATTTGTATGTTCATTACTTTTCTTGTTGATTCAGTGAATATATCTTCATCATGTTTCCATTTTCATTTCATCCGAAGCTCCAGGAAAATCTAACTTACTAACAATCATTTAAAGCGAGAAGAGACGAAAGCAGGAGCAGCAGCAGGAGCAGCAGCATTATGGGTACCAGCTGGGACAGTGTGTGCTTGCAGGTGTCTCTCAGATATGTGCTACCTGTCACCAGAACTTGTGCTATCAGCTTACACCATGGTACCAAATATCTCACTGAGGTCACTTCACAGAGCTGTAGAGGTGATTTTTTTAATACCTCTCCGCTGAGCAAGAGTAGAGCGGCCGACTGGTTCTAAAACTGGTGACTGATTACGGTTTAAAGCAGAATATGTAGCTGCCATGGCACCCTAAAAACAAGAAAAAAAGGAAAGATAGGTAGTAACAAAAATGACAATGGATAGTCAAATGTGGACAAATATGAAATGAAGGTTTTTTTCCAGATGCAAATGTGTATGTATATGTGTGTGTATGTATATATATATATATATATATATATTTTATTAGGTTCACAATGAAAATCACCACCACATTGGTCAAATCCTCTGACTTAACTGGAGGCCATTGTGTGAAGTTGAAATTATGTCTGAGAGAAGCAGTCCTCATTTTTCTCAGGAATATTCAATTTTTTTCCTTACACTCTTTAATATGAAAGGCAGCAAGGCACACTCTTTCAGTTAGGAGATCCATAAGCTTATCTGTCCTTATTGATAGTGAATAGCTACTTAGGTAGAATGAAATTCAAAAGAACCTCTTAAACTAGTTTTAACATTTATTATTTTATAAATATCAGTATTTATTATTACTGATATTCTGGCATATCCTGATGTTTGCTAAGTCACTCACTATAATAGAACCTCACACCAAAACTGGACACAGGCTAAAAGTGAAAGGTGCTAGGGTCACAAAGAGGATTTCTTGGAGCCGCTTCTGAAAGAAGTACAGAAAACTGTTGCTGAGTAGGGCCACTCATACACTCACCTTTACTAGATGTGGTGCATCCTGTCTATTTAATTGGTATTGCGGCAGTTGGTCCCAGTGGACAATCCAAGGATGTCTGAGCACAAGAGCAGCAGTCAGTCTCTGATGAGGGTCTACATGAAGCATCTTTGAGACCAGGTCCTGCCATGGGAAGAATAATAATAAAATAAGCTTAAAACTTTCTTTTTGCTTCTTCTCTTATTTTCCTATGGGACTTGACACTAGTAAGCATTCTTCTTTAGATTCTATGACACTTTTTCTGCATGGCAGCCCTTTGGGCTCACATCAGTTTGATCAATATGACAGCTTAAACCAAAAACAACAACAACAACAATAAAAAAAACCCCAAAACAAAACAAACAAAAAAACCCCACCAAAAAACCAAAAAACCAAAAAACCCTAGTCTGTTTTCTCATTAGTAACAGTAATTTAGGTATATCATGAAACAAAGGATCAATTTACCACATTTTGTGAATCTTTAAGAACTGTGACTCTTTTTTTCCTTTACTTTTCTGAGCTTCCTATATTTTTGTAGGTTTATTTTATTATTATTTTTTATTTTTTGAGACAGAGTCTCACTTTGTCGCCCTTGATAGAATGCTGTAGTGTCATAGCTCACAGCAACCTCCAACTCTTGGGCTCAAGCGATTCTCTTGCCTCTTGAATAGCTGGGACTATAGGCATCTACCACAATGCCTGGCTATTTTTAGAGATGGGATCTCACTCTTTCTCAGGCTGGTCTTGAACCCGTGAGCTCAGGCAATCCACCTCAGACTTGGTCTCCCAGAATGTTAGGATTACAGGCGTGAGACACTGCGCCCGGCCTCTATATTTTTGTAGGTTTTTTAAAAAAGTAATGTTCAGCTGTTGGTAAGACTGAAAAGCAGAACATAAATGTCCAATAATGGGAATTTAATTGGAGGGCTCTAAATGTCCCCCTAAAAGATTATAGTGTTCTTTTAATTTTTTTCCTACTTCTAAAGCAACTCATGAGCATTACTAAAAACTCAGAAAATACAGAGAAGTAGTAGCACATGAAGAACAGCCATGATTCCACTCTTATAGAGTAACATCTATCCAAATGTCTCTCCTATGCATGGAATATAGATGTATATAATTGCTACAGAGTTTTACACTCTTCAAAATGATAACAGTTATTTATTTTACACTTTTAATTATTAAATTATACTTTTAATTATATGTAGTTGTAGATACGTTGATGGGGTACAAATATCATTTATACAAGTATCTACCACTTGTTTAATTTTTCACTCAAATGAACTGGGTGGTGTGGCTTAAAAGTGACTTTTTTTTTTTTTTTTCAGTTTTTGGCCGGGGCTGGGTTTGAACCCACCACCTCCAGCATATGGGTTCAGCACCCTACTCCGTTGAGCCAGAGGTGCCACCTAAAAGTGACTTTTTAAAGAGGCATGTGAGACCTGAGGGGTAACAGGAGTTCGATTAAAGAAGGGAAGGGGGGAAATAGCATTTTAGGTCCATTTAGACAGAACAGAATGCATTTGGAAGAAAGCTCTCAGTTATGAGAGAAGATGTCACAGTCAAGGAATTGAAAGGACTGTAACATGGCTGTAGCATAAATTTATTGTCAAGGAGAATGAAGCAACAGATAAAGTGGGAGAGGTGAAAAGGGATTAGCCCAGGAAGCCCCTTGTAAGCCATATTAGCAAATGTGAACTTATTCTGAAGGCAACAAAGTATTAATTATTTTTTTTGAGATACTCTCACTTTGTCACCCTCAGTAGAGTACCGTAATGTCATAGCTCACAGCAGTCTCAAAATTGTGGGCTCAAGCAATTCTTTTGCTTCAGCCTCCCAAGTAGTTGGGACGATAGGTGTCCACCACAACAACCAGCTATTTTTTTTAGAGATGGGGGTCTCACTCTTGCTCAGGCTGGTCTCAAACTCCTGAGCTCAAGCAATGCACCCACCTTGGCTTCCCAGAGAGCTTGGATTACAGGCGTGAGCCACAGCGCTGGCTGACAATAAAGCATTTAAAGGAGTGATATGGTCAACGCTCACTAAGTATGGAGGAAAATGCATCTGTGGGGACAAGTCTGGAGACATCAATTTGGAGTCTGGTGAAGGATGACAGTTTCAGGGAGGGGTATAAGAGATGGTGAGAAATGGATGGAACTGAGGTGCTTAGGAGAAGGAACGGACAGAATATGGTGGTTGACTATATATCGGGAATTGAGGTGATGTTGTTCCAAGTACACTATTAGACATTCAGTTTGTTACTTTTAGTTATCATTAACAGCTAAGAACAGAAATAAGCTACTGAATGAAACTAGAAGTAAAAACCTAAAAAAAATTAAGAAGCTCCCCTTTCAAACTCTGAAAGTTGGCAAAGGCGTTTTTAAAAACTGCATCAAAACCTGCAAGACTGCCCAGGGCCATGTCAAACTCTATTATAATTTTAATCAAATCTGTGTGGTAACCAATGTACTTCTGGCCAAGTCAATTGGAACTACATCTACTGCACTCCTCTCACGGCTACTTTTCCTAAGCTTTCTGTTTAAAATGGTGGTGTTCCCCTAAACTTCTTCCTTAGCACACTTACCACTCTGTTCAGATAATCTCATTCATACTTTTGACTTTAGCTACTATGGATAACAACTCTTAACTTCAAGCTCTACCCCAGACTTCTTTCCTAAAACCTACACCTAGATAGCCAGTTGCCTAATGGGCATATTATCTCCTAATTATATCACTTAAGCCTTTCAAATTTATAATGTCGAAATATGCAACTATTGCTGCTTCCAAAACTACTTTTGTATTCCACAGGTCGCTGAAGCACACCACCCCTTGCCATTTGCCCGAGGTAGAAACAGGGACTGCATATTTGCTACCTGCTCCTCTATCATGGATATCTAATAGACCACTAAGTCTATACTCTTCCATTTGGCTTAGATTTCATTACATTTGCTCTAGTTGAGGTTCTCATCATTACCTGAAGTGTTACAAAACCTTACAAGTAACGTGACTAATATAGGCAGTCCCCAAGTTATAAACATCCAACTTACATCCTGTTCGCACTTACGAACAGAGGCTATTATAGTTAAGTCCCTGAGTTAGAAACAACTTGCATTTAAGTATGGAGACTATTACAGATAATAGGTAAATGTACCTATTCCAACTTACATACAAATTAAACTTAAGAACAAACCTACAGAACCTATCTTGTTCATAACCCAGGTACTGCCTGTATTAGGTCAGAGAGGACTCAATGAAACAATATAGGTAAAAGTAATAGCACAGTCCTCGGTACATAAATGTTCGATACATGGCAGCTACGTTCCTGTTCTTCTCAAAGCTACATTTGACATATTTGGGTCACATGACTGACCTGACAACATTCACATGTGTAACTTGCTTTTCAGGGGACATGCCCAGATTGATAGAGCTCTCCCTTCCATTTTGTGGCTAGTACTGGTATTACATCATGCTTGTAATAGCAAGTCTCAACTGTACATATTAGCAAAAGTTACTAGTAATAACATGGAATTTATAAGACAGGCTGTGAGCTGGATATAATATTTTGTTTTTGTTTTTGCAGTTTTTGGCCGGGGCTGGGTTCGAACCTGCCACCGTCAGCATATGGGGCCAGCACCCTACTCCTTGAGCCACAGGCGCTGCCCCTGGATATAATATTTTGTACTTTATTTGTGTCTCTACCTTCACTCATCCTTTTCTCTCTCACCAAAAAAACATGATGGATTGCAAGAGAATGAGAAAAAAATGGTAGAGATAACCTCAACTTGCTTTAATTTATTCAAAAAATAAATAATGTGTAAGCTATGATACTTTGATATTGGTAACATTACTTCATATACCTTATAACTGATCATTACAAAGTTTATGGCAGACTCTATGGATGAGACTCATTGCTCAATAGAGCAAAAAGGAAAGTCTGATCACTGCTTATGGTTTTAACAGTTCCACAATACTCAAGGGTAAGCCCATAATACTGAGCATGAGCCACAAAGCCTTTCACAATCTGGGTTCATCAGCTAGCCACTCTTTCCTGTGCACCCTGCACTAGTCACATAGAAGGATGCACCTGGAGACATTCTGCTACTCTTATGCTATCATCTTCACCTATATGCACGTGCTATTCCCTCAGCTTGGGGAGAGATGGGACTATATCCCTCTGCTCTAAAAATCTGCCTGGTCCCTTCACTGCTTCTGAAAGCTGTGAGCTCCCTGAGATGGGGAACTCTATGTCTGTCACATCTATCTCTAGTGCCTTCATGTATTAAGCATATTGTAGGTGCTCAATAAGGGAATCACAAAGGAAGTTGGTACTCAGAAAAATGAATTACCTGGTTTAAGAAGTTTTATTGTTAAAAAAAGGTAGAGACTAACATTTCATTCTAAATGAAGTTATAAAACCAAACATCTACATAGACATTAAACTGGTCAACTGAGCTTCATGCTGTACGCCAATACAACTGATGCTCATTTTTGACGTGTTCTCTTACAAGCTTCCACCTTTAATAAAAATCGGTAAGCATTTTTACCAATATGTATCTTCTTTATCACCTGTTTTTCTTATTTTGAAGCAGAAAACTTTGATTTTCTTTTAAAAAAAAGAATTTTATATGAATAAAGTGAAAGTAGAGCAGAGTTGGAAAGCAAGTCAGTGCTATTCAAGGGAAGGCAGATATTCCAGTGAGAAGGGCTCTTCAAACTGATTTCAAGCAGATGCTATAAAACTATACCACTGTTTATCGTGAAAAAGATGAAATATCTGCCTTTATAACATGACTCAAAAATAGAACATGGTATAATTATTCTAGGGAATGAGGGTTTTGAAATCAGATATTTATTTTAACACACCCATATGTACCTGATATGTTACCATGGATAAGTTCATACTAAAATTCTGGGCCTTGGTTTTTCCTTCTACTACCTCCTATTTCACAGGGTGTTAGGAGGACTACATGAGCTAATTTAGGTAAAGTGCAGTGTGAGGCATATAGTAGACAGACTAATCATGAAGACTATCACCATTTTTATTCATCATGTTCATCAGTAAGAATAGCTTTAGATACAGATAGATAATAAGGCCAAACTAATGTCATCTGGTAAAGAAACAAAGTAATTGGTCTATTTTCAAGTTTAAGTTATTTAGTAACATCCTTTGAATATCCTTTTTTTTTTTTTTTTTTTTGAGACAGAGCCTCAAGCTGTCGCCCCGGTAGAGTGCCATGGCGTTACAGCTCACAGCAACCTCCAACTCCTGGGCTCAAGCAATTCTCCTGCCTCCACCTCCCAAGTAGCTGAAACTACAGGCGCCTGCCACAATGCAGGTTGGTTGCAGCGGTCATTGTTGTTTGGCGGGCCCAGGCTGGATTTGAACCCACCAGCTCAGGTGTAGTGACTGGCGCCTTAGGTGCTTAAGCTACAGGCGCCCAGCCAGAACGTACTAATGTTTTTCTTTTTTTTTTTTTTTTTGTAGAGACAGAGTCTCACTTTACCACCCTCAGTAGAGTGCCATGCCGTCACAGGACTCACAGCAACCTCCAGCTCTTGGGCTTCGGCAATTCTCCTGCCTCAGCCTCCCAAGCAGCTGGGACTACGGGCGCCCGCCACAACACCCGGCTATTTTTTGGTTGCAGTTCGGCTGGGGCTGGGTTTGAACCCGCCACCCTCGGTATATGGGGCCAGCGCTCTACTCACTGAGCCAGAGGTGCCACCCACATACTAATTTTTAAACACAAGTTTCTAACTCATAGTATTTCTTTTCACTATGGATTCTGAAAAATGATTTTGTCAAAAGCTTATAAGTACAAGCCATACTTACCTTTGCTGTGTCTGAAACAGAATTCCAGTAACCACCACTGAGTGAGAATTTTCCACTACCTATTCGTGCCAAGATTTCCTCCGGTGTATCATCAGGACCATTTGCAAATGGAGTATAACTAATTTGTAATAAAATTAAAATGTTAATGAACAACATTTCTTATTTAGTTGGTAATCTTTATATTTATTCACAGTGTCCAAAAGTATTCTGAGTGATTTAGTTTATGTAATGCTTTATTCAAATCTACCAAAGAGAAAAAAAAAATATAAATAAAATGAAGCTCCATGAAGTACTAGGTCAAGGTTTAGGTTATAAAATATTAGACTTAATATATAATAATATAAATATTTTAAGATATGACACATAACAGAATAAAATATTCAAAATTAGTATATGTTTCTGATATAACAGGAATGTAAAAAATGTATGGAATCAATTTAAGACCTCAAAACACTAATAACTGGTACATTATTAAAAAATCAATAATGATATAAATATGAAGTTAATATAGGATTATATATATTAGATGAGAAAACATTGAAATAAAGATATAACAACATATGGATTAAGAAAAATATCTAGATACTTTAAGCAAAATATTGATGAATAAATGCTTATAACATATGGTAGACACTCACCCGGTAAGCATTGTGTAGAGGAGGACACCAAGACTCCATATATCACAAGCAGCATCATAGCCTTGTCGCTTTAAGACCTAGAAAAAAATGAAAAATTAGTATTACCACACCATCGTCTTATTCAGGGGGAGAAAGACTCCCTATTTAACAAATGGTGCTGGGTGAACTGGTGGCGACCTGTAGAAGACTGAAACTGGACCCCCATCTCTCACCATTAACAAAAATCGAATCTCACTGGATAAAAGATTTAAACTTAAAACAGGAAACTATAAAAATACTAAAAGGGAGTGCAGGGAAAACACTTGAAGAAATTGGCCTGGGAGAATATTTTACGAGGAGGACCTCCCCGGGCAACTGAAGTAACACCAAAAATACATCACTGGGATCTTATCAAACTAACAATGATTTTGCACAAAAAAGATAATTGCACCAGAATGGTTATTGCAGCCCAATTCATAACAGCCAAGACATGGAAACAGCCCAAGTGCCCATTGACCCATGAATGGATTAACAAACTGTGGTATATGTACACCATGGAATACTATGCAGCCATAAAAGATGGAGACTTCACATCCTTTATGTTTACCTGGTTGGAGTTGGATCATATATTTCTTAGTAAAGTATCTCAAGAATGGAAAAAAAAAGTATCTAATGTACTCAATACTACTATGAAATCAATATATAGCCACCTACACATTCATACAAATGGTAAAATATAACTATAGTCCAGAAAGTAGAAGGGAAGAGGAGAGGGGGGAGGAGGATGTAGGAGGAGGAAAGGAATTTGGGGGGACCTCATCTAATGTGCATGATGCAAGGGCACATTTCAAAACTATTAAGGAAAGAGTATAATTGTGATGGATGTGTTACTTAGTTCAATGGAAGCATTTCATATTGTGTATCAAATCAGTACACTGAATCCCACAAATGCAATGTACACAGTTATGATTTAATAAAAACATAAAAAATGCCAAGTTAAAGGAAAGATAATAAATATTAGATTTTCATAGAATTTCATAATGAAAAAAGAAAATAAAGGGCTGGCATGTTATCCTAATTATTTGATCAATAAGTTGTCAATTAAATATTAACTATTTTATATTAAACATAGCAAATGAGTTTTTATTTTATTTTTTAAATTTATTTAACTTATAACACCAGGCTTAGCACTACATATATTATCGCCCTTAATTCACACAAAAACCTTTTGAGATCAGTTACTGTCACCATTTTATAGATGGTGAAACTGAAGCATGTAGTGACTGAGTAACTTGCCAAGGTCACTTTGATAATAAACAGCAAAATAAGATTTCCAGTGCAGGTAAGAAACCCAAATTCATGCTTTTACCACTATGTCAGCGGTTCTCAAACTTGACTGACATCAAAATCATCTAGAAGGCTTGTGAAAACTCCTATTTCCAAGCCCTACTCTAAAGGTCCTAATGAAATAGATCTAGTGGGTGGGGTCAAAGATTTGGCATTTCTAACAAATTTCCAGGCTGCTAGTCTGGGGACTCCTGTGTCACATAGCGAAACTAATGTGTACCTCACTCACACAGGTTTCTTCCAAGGTCCAGAAGGGATTCTAAACACATGTTTCATAAGATCATATAAAATAGCAAATGAGTTTTTACACATACTGAAATACTGCAAGTAAACTCTCACAATTACCTCTGGCGCAACAAAATTTGCAGTATAACAAGGAGTCATGAGAAGACCGTTTTCTGCTCTCAGCTGTTTTGCAAAGCCAAAATCACAAATTCGAATAGATTCTGGATTACCAGATTCATCCACATAAAGAATGTTGCTAGGTTTCAAGTCTCTGTGAACCACCTAATTGAAATACAAATTAAAGAGTTACATTAACAATACATTTCCATTACTGAAAGTTCTTTATTCACAAACTGTCAATCACTTAACACGAAGATTGAGTGCTGACCCTAAGGTATCCCTACATTATAAAATGCTGATAATGTATAGCATAATTCTCTAACATAGACCTGGGGCAAGGAGGAGAAATAAATAAAGAATAGTACTCACCCTCCTACCTTGGTCCACTTGAGTAATAGGTTTAAGGAGAAATGCAAATAATCACATCTCGCTCTAGGTTATCTACTCATCTAACAATATTTATTGAGTGCCCATCATGTGCCAGGGCATTATATAAGAAGTTGAAGATACTGTCAGGAACAAGATGCATAAGATCCTGGCCTTCCCATGGTAAGAGCTTATACAGTAGTAGGGGAGGCAGAGATCAGATAGGTTGAGAGATGAGGGATAACCAGAAAGGTCAATTTAAACAGTGTGGTCAGGGAAGGCTCTAGAGGAGGTTACATTTCATCTGAGAGTGAAGATCAGAATTCAAGAAGCCATGAGAACAGTGGGGGAAAGTCATTCTAAGTAGAGAAAAAGCATATACAAGGCACATGACAACAAATATGAGTTGACAGAATGGAACAGACATGGCATTTAGAAGTAAAAAGGAAAAAAAATCTGGGCTTTGTTTTAAGTATTGCCTATTTGATATATAAGTGAAGATGTCACAAATGCAAAAATACCTTTTAGAAAGTTTTATATTATTTTCATCCCTTAATGACCTACCCAAATACAGAAGACCCCCAGTGAATGCCTGAACTCTATATATACTATAAATAGGATAGTACGAGAGTCTATTTGTACTGTTTTTTTCCTATACATACATAATTTTTAATTTATAAATTAGGTACAGTAAGAGATGAACAATGACTGATAGTAAATTAGAACAATTATAACAATACACTGTAATAAAAGTTGTGGGCTCTTCCTCTCAAAACACTGTAATATTTTCAGACCACAGTTGACCGTTGGTAACTGAAACTGCAGAAAGTGAAATTGCAGATAAAAGGAGAGACTATTATACTTATTTTATCATAAGCTTCTCTGACACTCTTTTTTAGACTTAAGTGTTTCTTCCACTAACCAAATACTGAATCTATATTCCAATGAATCAAGTTATAGTTCCTAACATTCAGAACTTTACTTTTCCATTCTCCTAAAACAGTTTCCTGGACTATTTTAAGTACTAATTACTGATGGTAAAGTACTGGGAAAAGAATATAGACGATAACTGCATAAATTCTTCAGTGAATACTGAGTCCTTCTAATTTTGAGGTACAATCTTTTGTATACATATCAAAACATCATGTTGCATACTATAACATATCTAATTTTTATTTATCTACTAAAAGAATTAAAAAAAAACTCTTAAAAAAAAATTGTTCCCTCCAAGACTTCCCTTCTTTTAAAAATATTATTATTTTGCTGTTTACTAAAAATCTATATGCAGAGTGTGATTCCACCAATACCCCTCCCTCCACCCCCCTCCCAATATCCAGCTTTCAATAAAACATTTTGAAATATGCACAGAAACAGGAAAATATGGCCAATGCACAGGAAAAATGTCAGTTGAGATTGTCCCCAAGGTGTCTAAATGTTGGACTTCCTAGGCAAAGGTCTTAAATCAGCTATTAAATTTATGATATAGGCTCAGCACCTGTAGCTCAGTGATTAGGGCACTGGCCACATACACCGAGGCTATTGGGTTTGAACCTGGCCTGGGCCAGCTAAACAACAATGACACTGCAGCAACAACAAAATAGCTGGGAATTGTGGCAGGCTTCTGTTTGAGGTTGCTGTGAGCTATGACACCACAGCGCTCTATCAAGGGCGACATAGTGAGACTCCGTCTCAAAAAACATTTTTTTTAATATAAATAGAAAAATTAAAATTTGTAAATATTAACATTATAAACATATAAAAATAAAGACCTAAAGAAATCCATGTCTAAAGGATTAAAAGAGGAGAACAATGTTTCACCAAAACACAGAATATCAATAAAGAGAAATGAGAAAGAAGAACAAAACAAAAATTCTGAGTTGTAAATTCTTATGTTGTTCCATATTGTACATATATCTCTAGACTCTTTGAAATAATCGTTGTAGTGTACATTACATTTTTGTGTCTCTCAGTCTGTCTAGTATAATGAGGGATTTTTCTTCTTTGTACTTAGTGTGACTGCGAATATATATTTACTGTGTGCCTGTCTTCCCCACATGCATGGAGACTTCAGTGAGTGTGGGCATTTGTTTACTTTGCTCACAATTACCATCCAGCATCTGATTCAATATCTGGTTGTTCATAAGTTTCAAAAAAAAAATGTTGAATAAATAAATTACAAACAAATTAATGAATGAAAGGACCTATCATTCCATGAGCCTCTGCAATATCTCAGGTATGATGCTAGATTTATGGAGAATGTCTAAATCAGTCTTCACAACCACAGATTGTATCCGAATGATGGGGAAACAGACTGGGAAATGGTGCAGGATGATCCCGTCGTTGTGGGAACATCACCGAGTGCACTTACACACACCTGGATGGTGCAGCCTGCTGCATGCTCTGGCCGTATGGCACAGCCCATTGCTCCAGGCTACAAAGCTGCACAGTGTGTGACTGTCCTGAATACTGCAGGCAACTGTAACAGAGGGGGATGTATTTGTGTATCTAAACATAGAAAAGGTACAGTAAAAATATGGTTTAAAAGATAAAGACGGTACACCTGCTAGAAACTCACCAGGAGTGGAGCTTGCAAGACTGGAAGTTGCTCTGGGTGAGTCGGCGAGAGACACGAAGACCCAGGACACTACCCTACCCCTCTGTAGGGTATTATAAATATTGTACACTCAGACTACACTAAATTCGTTTAACAATTCCTTCAATAACAAGGCTTAGCTTATGGTAACTTTATAGGCTTTTAAACATTTTTAGACTTTTTGAATCTTTCATAACACTTAGCTTTAAACACATTGGTATAGCTGTACAAAAATATTTTCTTTCTCTATAAGCTTTTTTCTATTTAGAAGTTTTTTTCCTTTTAAACATTTTTGTTAAACACTAAGACATGAACACGTTAGCCTAGGCCTACATAGGGTCAGGGTCTTCAGAGTCACTGTCTTCCACCTCCACATCTTGTCCCACTGGAAGGTCTTCAGAGGACAATAACATGCATAGAGCTGTTATCTCCTATAATAACAATGTCTTCTTCTGAAATATCTCCTTAGGGACCTGCCTGAGGCTGTTTTACAGGTGAATTTTTTTAATTTAAATATGGAATGTTTCAACCCATGACTGGATTAATAAATTGTAGCGTATGTACACCATCGAATATTATACAGCCTTAATAAAGATGGAGACTTTAACTCTTTCATGTTTACCTGGATGGAGCTGGAACATGTTCTTCTTAGCAAAGTATCTCAAGAATGGAAGAAAAAGTATCCAATGTGCTCAGCCCTACTATGAAACCAATTTATAGCTTTCATATGAAGGCTATAACACAATTATAGCCCAAGAAGAAGGGGAAAGGAGGGGGGAAGCCCAAGAAGAGGGAGGGGAGGGGGGAAGGATACGTGGAGGGAGGGTAATTGGTGGGACCACACCGATGGTGCATTTTACAAGGGTGCATGTTAAATTTACTAAGTGTAGAATATAAATGTCTTAACACAATAACTAAGAAAATGCAGTGAAGGCTGTGTTAACCAGTTTGATGAAAAAATTTCAAGTTGTATATAAAACCAGCACATTGTACCCCATGAATCTTTTTTTGATCTTTTATGAAAGATTCAAAAAGTTTAAATGAAAGTCTTACTGTACACAGCTATGATTTAATAAAAATAAATAAATAAATAAATATTTTTGTACAGCTATACAAAGAGTTATGAAAAATTCAAAGAGTCTAAATGGAAGTCTTAATGTACACAGCTATGATTTAATAAAAATAAATAAATAAATATGGAATGCTTCACCAATTTGGGTGTCATCCTTGCACAGGGACCATGCTAATCTCTGTATCATTCTAATTTTAGTATCTGTGCCGTCAGAGAGAACACAGGTGAATTTTTTTTAAATAAGCAGAAGGAGTACACTGTAAGACAACAATAAAAAGTATACTATAGTAAATAAATAAACTAGTAAGATAGTTGTTAATTACCTTTATTCTGTAATGTACTTTGTAAGTACTGTGTTCTGTAGGTAACTGCACGTGATCTGCTTTTATACGCCTGGCAGCACAGTAGGTTTGTTTACACCAGCATCAGTACAAAGACAAGCATTGCAGTAGGATGTTGTGATGGCTACATCATCACGAGACCATAGGAATTTTCAAGCTCCATTATAATCTTATGAGACCACCTTTGTATATGCAGTTCATTGTTGGCTGAAGCATTGCGTGGTTCGTATCATTATTCCTATAATCCAGGCACTAATTTCCCTATGTTGGAGGTGGGAATAATGAGTATTAGTTAGATTTGCAGTTTACTAATTAGATGATCTTTAGGCCAGGAATTCTCAGCTTCCCTGGCTTCTCCCACTAAATGTTGGTTGAGTGAGTGGTTTCCTCTTGTCCTTTTCAAGTGAGCACATACAGAACTCCAGAACTTTACTGAGTCTTTACATCAGATTCACAATGAGAGAAACTGGGAAAAGTATCCAATGTACTCAGCCCTACTATGAAGCTAAATTACAGCTTTCACATGAAGGCTATAACCCAACTATAGCACAAGACTATGAGGAAAGGGCCAAGGAAGGGGAAGGGAGGGGAGAGGTTTGGGTGGAGAGAGGGTAATGGGTGGGGCCACATCTATGGTGCATCTTAGAATGGGTGCAGGCGAAACTTACTAAAGGCAGAATACAAATGTCTACATACAATAACTAAGAAAATGCCATGAAGGCTACGTTAAAAGCCTTGATGAGAATATTTCAGATTGTATATGAAACCAGCACATTGTACCCCTTGATTGCACTAATGTACACAGCTATGATTTAACAATTAAAAAAAAAAAAAAAAAAGAAACTGGACAGTAGGAGAACAGCTCCATTATGGCGCAGTGGTGATCTTGCACATACCATATAGACCACGCAGGAAAAGACTAGAGCTTCAGCTAATCTGAGTCTTGGCAGAACACTATTCTCCCTGAGTGCTGGAGTCTGGGAGATCTGTGGCCACTTGCTCCTACGAGGCCATCTCCTGTGAGTGTTTTGTGGACTCCCAGGTTCTATGGAGGCATGAAGTTTTTTGCCTTGTTCCTTTGGAATAGAGCTGCAGACTATAAAACTGCCTAGCTGCAGTCTAGAGTTAGCTTCTTGTCAATGAGGTGTCCTACAGTTTAGGCTGGGTTATTTTTTTTGTTGTGTGAGACAAGGACCAAAGGGAACAGGAGCTTTTGGCCACCCTCTGTCTCTGTAGTTAATAAATTGTCTACATCTAAAAAGGACTGGTGTGTCTCTCTTGGTGGAATCTGCCAGCCAGGCCCTGACTTTGGTGTGCTTGCTACTGTGTGCTTTGTAGAGCCCTGACCCCAGGTGGGAGTCCTCTTAACCCAGACCTGTGGGGCCTCCCTCTCACCTGCTGTGTCTCTGCTTCTCTTTTGGACTTAGCCCCAAAATGTTTATGTCAAGATCCTGCTTATTTCTCCCACATTGCTTTTAATTTTCAAGACTTTGGTGTGGGGTATGAGTTGTTTTCTGTTTCTTGGTTCTGAGATGAAAATTCACTGATGCAGCTTGCTTCCTTTCTTCTTTATGATTGGCCTTGAAAAAAATTTACACACATATAAAATTATGCATATAATTTACATATTCAAATTCAAATGCCTAGCACTGGATTTTTAGAAGGGTTAATTTCTGCCATGTTATAACATGGATGAATCTTGAAAACATTGTGCTGAAGGAAAGAGGGATTAGGGCTGGGCTCGGTGGCCCACTCTGGGAGGCTGAGGCAGGTGGATTGCTTTAGCTCACAAGTTCGAGACCACCCAAAGCCAGATCAAGACCTCGTCTCTAAAGAAAATAGCCAGGCATTGTGGCGGGTGCTTGTAGTCTCAGCTACTTGGGAAGCTGAGGCAAGAGAATCACTTGAGCCCAAGAGTTTGAGGTAGCTGTGAGCTATGACACCATGACACTCTATTGAGGGTGACCAAAGTGAGACTCTATCGCAAGAAAAACAAACAAAAAAGGCCAGATGAAAAAGGCTCATACTGTGTGATTTCATTTATAGGAAAGGTGCAGAACAAATTCGTAGAGACATAAGGTAAATTAGTGGTTGCCAGGAGCCAAAGTAAGAGGGAATGGAGAGTGATGGTGAATGGGTAGGGGCTTCTTTGAGAGTGAAGAAAATGTTCTGAAAGTAGATGGGGTAATGGTTGTACAACTTGTGACTGCACTAAAAATCACTTACTTATAAATTTTAAAAGGATGAATTATGATATGTAAATTATATCTTAGTTTAAAAAATTACATAAGGCAAATTATAAACTTGGTGTATTAGTTTCTATAGTTGCTGTAGCCAACAACCACAAACTGGTGGCTTATTGCTCCAGAAATGGATCCTGTCACGGTTCTGCAGTCCAGAACTCTGAAATCAAGGCGCCAGCAGGGCTCCACTCCTTCTGGAAGCTCCAGTCTCTGCCTCTGTCTTCACACTGGCTTCTCTTTCTCTCTTTCCAAAAAGGACACTTATGGCAATTCCCACACAGCTTTTGGCTTATTATGCAGAAGAGTATTTTTCTTCCTTCATTGAATTTCACTTAAAAATCCTCGCTAACACCTTGCCATTCTAGTTCTTCCTCCCCTACAAACTGCAGCAGAGATTTTACATATGGCTTTTTCTTATATTGATGCATAATAAAAAGCTGAGACTAACCTACTGTGAGGCAATTCCATCGAGGAAGAAAGGAAATGTAGGACAGATATGCATTTTCTGGTCATCTATCTTTTTTATTGTCTGCCCCATTAGAATGTCAGTTTCATGAAGAACAGGAGGGCTTTTTTCTCTTTTGTTTACTGCTATAGTTCCAGTGCCTATGCGAATATCTAGCATAGAGTAGGTACTTAATGTGTCATTGTTGAATGACAATTGTTGAATGACAATTATGAATTAATGACGGGGTATTTTATAGGTGTTGTAGCTAATAATATGAATTGAGATCATTAATGGGCATCATAATTGCACTGTGTTATACAGAGGCCCGCTGGTACCGTGATGGTGAGTGGGAAATAGAAGGTAATTTTGTCATAGTGGTTGGCAAGAAAAGCCTAATTGTCACATGTGTCAGTTTAGGTTCTCCAGGAAACAGATACTGGGATGGAGTTAGAGATGCAAGAGCTACATTGTGAAAGATACTATGTACCTATCAAAACTGCCCATGAAATGTAAAGAAGGGGGAGTCAAAGAAGGTGAAGAATGTCTTCAGATACAGAGCAGGTCCAACACCTGTGCAAGGAGCGGGGAAGAAAGAGGTTGGGAGGGAACAGGTACACACTGCAGTGCTGGTCTGAGAACGTCCTGGCAAGTCCACAGGGGAGCTCCAGTGTAATGATTTCCTACAGAAGAGGTCCCCGTCATGCAGCAATGGCTCAGTCATTGGCTGGGGGCTGTTCAAGAGAGCCCTGGGCTCAGGCCAGAGACTTAGTGGAGCTAGAGACTGTCAGCTAACTGCATTCTCGGCTGCTGACCAGAATGTTCCTGAAGAGAGATCCAAGAGGTTCACCTCTGTGGTTGCCACAGCCCTCTCTGTGTCCTGCAGATCCGTTTCTCCACACATGTGGGGAGCAGCTTCTACATGGTTTGTGACAGAGTGTTGCCTCTAAGCTGTACCTTGGCAGACCATTTCAGCAGCCAGCTGGCTATTATAGCATTGTGGCTATAGCATCCCGTGGTCATGAGCCCACTACTGTTCTTCTTTTGCTATGAAGCAGGTTGGATATTATGTTTTATGTTAGTTCATGCCTGCAGATTTGCTAATCTAAGCCCCCAGCTTGTGGTTCTGGGAGGAAAAGAGCAAGCTGGAGAGACAAGTGCTTACTTGAAATGTGTATATGCTGAGAGAATGAATTCTTGGCTTTTTCATGACATAATGAGTCCAGTCGAGTCAACTTGCCACCAGGTGTTCAGTTCCCTGGAGGAGAAGTGAATCATGGGTTCAACATGGGTTTCCATTGTTGGCAAGTAAGATGTGCAGGGGTAATAGATCCCAGATCAGTCCCAGTAAGGACTGCAGGGCCTGTGTGTTGCCCGCACCTCTGCCATGGTGTCTACTCTACTCATATGTCCACCTTTCCAGTTCTCAAGTGATTGATGATGAAGGTGGGTGCTGTCAACTGGCTGAGCCATTTTCTCTACTTGGTTGCTTCTTGCCTTGTCCATAGTGTTTGTTTTCTGGTGGGCATTAGCGTGTGACACCGACATTTACACTTCATGTCCATTCCCATACATTCATATCCGCTGGCCTGTACTCCAGAACTTTTTGCATCATTCTCCCAGAATTTGCTCTTCTATGCCCTTGACAGCCTACCAGGCCACTCATTACTGTCCATGAATTCACCTATATTCTCACCTTTGACCACCTCTGCTTACGTCCAAGGTGAATGACCAAGTGTGGTAGTTGAGACTTTGGTCCTTATAAAGACCTTCTCTCACCACTGTTGTTCAAGGTCAGCCCTGAATGGGCCCATAATGCAGCCTTCATTTATTTTCATCCTTTGCCCATAAAGAGAGCCAACCCATTTGTAAATGAAGCTCAGGTTTCTCCTCTTGCTTCAACTGGTCACAGGGGACCCTCTGTGTGGTAGGTACATGTGGACTACCTCCTCATGCAGCTTCCACATCCTTCTGGTTCTGTCTGAGCTGATCCAAGTGGACATTCTCCATCTTCTGGAGGACTTTTGCCATGTATTACATGCTACTACCAGGGACTCAACATCACCACTGCTGTTAACACACCAGTCTCTGCAATTGCCTCTCCTTTTGTCAGCTCTGCCTGCAGAAAGGATCATTGAATTTCTTGGTGATGTTGGTAGCCCTTTCTCCACTGCACTTTTCTGGCCTTTGTGGGCAGGATGTTCCTTTGGGTTCTCATGTGAACCATTATCCTCTGATTGGTCTTCTGGCCCAGTGTATTATCTACATCCCAGCATGTCCAAGTCCCTGAGCTTTGTAATTATTTTCTCCACTGCCTGCTAAGGCAATTCATGTATCTCAAGTTCACTCAGCATGGGCCATCACTTTTTCTCAGTTTTTAAAACCACCTTTCCAATGAATTTGTCCCATCTTTTTAGGTCCTTGCCAGGATGTTGAATCCTGTGTTCTAAGTGAATAAAGACTTGTTTGTATAGGAGTTGATCTGGCATCTTTAAAATCCAATCTTATGGTAGTAGATCTTAGCTACTCTTTGCCGCTCCTTTAGGATATAGTCTCTTCCTTCATCATTGTTAGCATGCTGCACAGCTGTATCTATATTCTTACTACAGGAGATAAAGGCCTCTTTGTAAGCTATCAGCTATCACTCTTAGTTTTTATGTGCTTGTTAACTGCCTTTAATTTCCCATAATCTCTTTGCCTGGCATCAATACGATTTAATAATAACCAGCCAATTCCATTGTCCTTGAATGCATTGTTATCCTCAACTGCCTGAATTATTGCACTGGCCACAGAAGTTGCCTCTAGTAGTACTCTTCTGAGTCACCACTGGGAAAGTTTAGCAAGGCATCTCCACCTTACGCCAGAGATTATCCATGTCATTGAGGCATGGGATCACTTTTCCAACTGGGAAAGGGGTAACCTATTCCTAAAAGCTCATTTTGCTAACTGCTGTTTGGACCACTCTCAGTATCAAAGGATTGAGTTTGGGGCTGCAGTCCTCTAGGAAATAAAGCTGAAGACATAAGTAACACACGTCGGGCGTCACTGTCTCCTATCACCCCCTTGGGACCATCTAGTTGCAGGAAAACAAGCTCAGGGCTCTCACTGATTTTGCATTATGGTGAGTTATATAATTGTTTTATTATATATTACAATGTAATAATAATAGGAATAAAGTGCACAATAAAGGTAATGTACTTGACTCATCCCCAAACCATCCCCTCACAACCCCATCCCCTTCCATGGAAAAACTGTCCTCCATGAAACCCGTCCCTGGTGCCAGAAAGGTTGGGGATTGTTGCTTTAGGAAGAAGATGCCAAACCCAAGTTGGCAATGCCAGAGATTCATGAAGGTAACCTGTGAAATACAAAAGGAAGAAGAAATAGACAAGGGTAGGTGAGGGGAGGGAGAAGGAAAATGGTTTAAGTAGGAAGAGCTAAGTCTCTGCTGATCCATGGGGAGCTTCTTACATGGTAGAGTGGTCCCACATCAGGAAAATGACTAGCTCCTTGTAATTTGCCATACTCAGTTATTGGGTTGGGGCCACCTGGGAAGGATGTGGCTTCAGCTCAAATGACGCAGCATATCCTGAAGATGCTAAAGCTGGAGGCTGTAACTAATGGCGTATCTTCATGCTGACTGGAAAGTTCTTGAAAATCAAAGTGCCACCACACGTTAGTGACTGTCATACCACATCAGTGACTTACATATAAACCCAGATGTGATACATTGATAACTCTTAAAGATATGTCTATGTCCTAATCTCCAGCACCTTTGAATACTTGAAAAAAGGGCCTTTGTAGATATTATTAAGTTAAAGACCTTGAGAAGAGATGATCTGGGTGACCCCTAAATACCACCACAAGTGTCCTTATTAGAAAGAAATGGGAAGATCTTACACACACACACACACACACACACACACGAAGCCAACGTGAAGACAGAGGGAGACTGGAGCTTCCAGAGGGAGTGGAGCTCCTCTGTCAAATGTATGACAGCATACATTTCTGGAGCTATAAGCCACCAGTGTGTGGTTGTTTGCTACAGCAGCTACAGAAACGAATACGCCAAGCTTATAATTTGTCTTATGTAATTTTTTAAACTAAAATATAATTTACGTATCATAAGATCCATCCTTTTAAAGTGTATTATTAAGAGACTTTTAGTGCTGTCACAAGTTGTGCAACCATTACCACTATCTAGAACATTCTCTTCAATCCCAAAGAAGCCCCCTACCCATTAGCAGTCACCCCCCATTCCCCTTTCCTTTGGTTCCTGGCAACCACTAATTTACCTTATGTCTCTATGAATTTGTTATACATCTTTCCTATAAATGGAATCACACAATATGGGACTTTTTTTGATCTGGCCTCTTTCATTTAGCACAATGTTTTCGAGGTTCATCCATGTTGTAGCATAGATCAATACTTCATTACTTTTCATGGCCAAATGATATTCCATGATATAGATATACCACATTTTGTCCATCTGTGATGATCATTTATTGAACATAGTATTTCTTGAACCAAATTTCTCAAATTCATGAGCTCAGGCAATCTACCCACCTCAGCCTCCCAAGTGCTGGGATTATAGGCACGAGCCACCGTGCCCAGCTTAAAATCAAATTTCTATAGGGAAAATATTTCTAGTTGAACTTTGTTTTATGCAAATGTCAATTTGAATCATCCTTCGTTTTAATATAATTCCAATTCCAAATCTGGTGTAAAGTCCAAGTTGCTCTCAATATTTCTATTTCCTTAATTGGGGGAATGAAGAAGGCCTAAATTACTATGATCACCTCTGCTTGCCATATTTTGTATTCACTGAATTCTTGTTCTGAATATTGAGGCTGATTCTTTTTCTCTACATTGATGTGATCTCAGACCTGGAACTCAACTCCTTTTCTTTTCTCCTATGTCAGTTCTGACTTTTATTGCACATGACAAAAAATAAACTCAAAACTGGAGGCTGGCCAAGGTAGCTCACACCTGTAACCTTAGCACTCTGAGAGGCTGAGGCGGGGTGGATCACTTGAGTTCATGAGCTCAAGACCAGCCTGAGCAAGAGTAAGATCCTGTCTCTCTAAAACAACCAGGCATTGTGGCCGGCACCTGTAGTCTCAGCTACTTGCTGAGGCAAGAGGATCGCCTGAGCCCAAGAGTTTGAGATTGCTATGAGCTATGACATCACAGCACTCTACTGAGGGTGACAAGTAAGACTTTGTCTCAAAAACCCCAAAACTCAAACTGGCTTAAGCAAAATAAGTACATTAGCATCGTGAGCAGTGGTTCTCATGTCATTTTATGCTCAGAGTTTCTTACACTCTTAAAAATTATCGAGGATCCCAAAGAAATTTTGTTTATATGGGTTATATCTCTCAGTATTTATTACATTAGAAATTAAAACTGAGAAAAGTTCTTTTCTTTTTTTTTTTTGAGACAGAGTTTTACCAGGTCACCCTTGGTAGAGTGCCATGGTGTCACAAATCACAGCAATCTCCACTCTTGGGCTTAAGCAATTCTCTTCCCTCAGCCTCCCAAATAGCTGGGACCACAGGCTTCCACCACAACACCCAGCTATTTTTTTTGTTGGTATTGTAGTTGTCATTGTTGTTCAGCAGGCCCCGGCTGGATTTGAACCCACCAGCTCTGATGTATGTGGCTGGCGACCTAGCTGCTGAGCTGCAGGCACCAAGCCTAAAACTGAGAAAAGTTTAAAACTTTTTCTTATTAATTCAATTAAAAATAGCAACAATAAGTTGGGTGTGGTGGCTAACACCTGTAATCCTAGCACTCTTGGAGGCTGTGGTGGGTGGATTGCCTGAGCTCACTGGTTCCAGACCAGCCTGAGCAAGAGTGAGACCCACCTCTAAAAATAGCCACATGTTTTGGCAGGCATCTGTAGTCCCAGCTACTTGGGAGGCTGAGGCAAGAGAATTGCTTGGGCCCAAGAGTTTGAGGTTGCTGTGAGCTGTGACACTACATCACTGTATTGAGGGTGACAAATTGAGACTCTGTCTCAAAAAAAAAAAAGTATATAGTAATAATAGCTCATTCCTGTAATCCTAGCACTTTGGGAGGCTGAGGTGGGTAGATTGCTTGAGCTCAGGAGGTCAAGACCAACCTGAACAAGAGTGAGAGACCCTGTCTCTACTAAAAATAGAAAAAGTAGCTAGGGCTTGGCACAGTGGCTCACGCCTGTAATCCTAGCACTCTGGGATGCTGAGGTGGGCGGATTGCTTGAGCTCATGAGTTTGAGACCAGCCTGAGCAAGAGTAAGACCTCAACTCTTTTAAAAAAATGAAAAACTGAGGCAAGAGGATCACTTGAGCCCAAGAGTTTGAGGTTGCGCTTAGCTATGACATTCTGGCATTCTACCAAGGACAAGAAAGTGTGAGACTTTGTCTCAGAAAAAAGTAATAATAATTCATTTATATGCTAATATAAAAAACACATTTTTAGTGAAATACAACTATGTCTTCCAAAACAAAAAATTACTAGGATGAGTGGCATTATTTTACATCAGAAAAAGTCTATTTTGGTATTTGATTTAATAGGAGACAGTTGGATCTTCACATTTCCTTACGCATTTAGTCTGTTGTAATATGTGCCTTTGGTTAATTATAAAGAAAATTTGTTCTTAAAGAGATGTAAATTGGAATAAACAGAAATATTTGAAAAGCTTTTTAAGGTAATTATCGATTTTTTTCTTTTAAATTACACTAAAACTTTATAAGTGGTAGTTTCTTAAAGGTTAATTGCATCATTAAATTTAAAACCATACCAATGATGTTATTTTATTTTTCATGGTTTTTTTGAAACAGAAGGTCTCACACTGTTGTCCAGGATGAAGTGCAGTGACACCATCACAGCTTACTGCAAGCTTGAGCTCATGGGCTCAAGTGATCTTATTGCCTCAGCATCCTGAGTAGCTAGGACTACAGGCTTGGGCTACCAGGCCAGGCTAATTTTTCTTGTTTTTGATAGAGACAGGCTTACCTTGGCCTTCCAAAGTGCTAGGATAACATAGGAGCCACAGTGCCTGGCCTCGAGTAAAAATTAAACTTTTTGGAAACTTGTATCTAACACTGTGGGCCTAATGATGTATTAATACTTAAAGACTTTTTAGATGAAATTAGTAGTAATATAAAGAAATGTGGATTTTTTTTTATCTTGTGTAATGAAATGTGTCAATGTTTGAAAGATCTATGCAACTCAGTGAAACAGAATTTTCCAAATGACCAATACATAATGTTAAAAAATCACGCATGTGTAAAATATCCATACAATGTGCAAGGAAGACTAGTGGATTCTAATTTAAACAAGTATAAAAAGATGACTGGGGCCAGGTGGGGTGGCTCATGCCTCTAGTCACAACACTTTAGGAGGATGAAGTTAGAGGATTACTTGAGGCCAAGAATTTGAAACTAGCCTGGGCAAGAGCAAGATTCCATATCTCAAAAAAAAAAAAAAAAAAAGAACAATAAGAAAAAAAGCTTGGCATGGTGGCATGCTTGTTGTCCAGCTGTTTGGGAGGCTGAGGCAGGAGGATGGCTTCAGTCCAGGAGTTTGAGGCTGCAGTGAGCTGTGATGATGCTACTGTATTCTAGCTTAGGCAACAGAGCAAGACTCTGTCTCAAAAAGAAAAACATTTTTTTTCTATCCTTAAGCTTGCATTTTATCATGGGCAACAATATTGTCAGTTTTTATCCTTTAAATGAAAGACTCGCTTTGTTCATTTTCAGTAAAATGTCTGCCAAATATACAAATCCGACTAAACATAATTTGCTAGTCAGTTCTTTCAATAGCATTACATAAAAAAGCAGCTAGTCCAGCTTGCAAGTCAGCTGCACACATGCTGTTCCTGGAGACAGCTATTTTACCTTTGTATGCAGCAGAAGTTCTTTATGCCTGCTTTGCATGTCCTCTCACAGAATATTTAGAAGACGTGTACTCAGTAGTCCAGATTTAACAAAATTAATAATTTTTAGTGCTTCATCAAAGGTATTAGTCAGTGAAACTAGCTTTCTTTTTCCTCAATAAGTGGATTTGGGTAAAGAATATAAGGACCACTAGTACAGTCTGGTGCCACTATCTTGGTATGTGCTTAGGTGCAAGCAATTTTATTCACTATTACTTCGTGCTATCAGGAGAAATGTTAACATGGTGGAAAGAAAAACCCAAATAATGTCTTAGCAATATTATGAACTCAATTATCTCATGAGGTCCCTGGAAAGCTTTTCCCGGATCCCAAATGGTTGATGGGCTATACTTTGAGAATTGCTGACTTAGAGCATCTTTTTTTTTTTTTTTTTTTTTTTCCAAGTGCAGTCCTTCTAGGAGCTGTAAGCCTTCATCATCTCAGTTAAGGAATACTGAGAAGAAGTTAAGGGCTGCAAGCATTACAATTTTGCACTGAAGTTAGATGTGGACAAAAAGGCTTTAAACAGTTTAATCTACAAACTATTTGTCATATGGCTTGTTTACTTATTTATTTAAATCACTTGGTTCATATGGTTTATATTATAAGCTGTAGCAATAAACTCAACAATAAAGTTTTATAAATATTTAATAGTTGGTATGAAAATGATTGATGAGATAAAAGATAATCTTTCAGCTTGAAAAATGAAGCTGTTCAGCTTCCCTAGAGCTCTACATAGTCCTACGATGAAAGTCATTTATAAGAATAGAAAAAAAAGCAGAAATCAATTCTGGCATCTCATACTGGGAAAGTACATTTTCACAGTCTGAAATTAGTTACCCTTATACTGGAATCTAAGAGGACAGCATTTTCGATATGAATTCTGTTTCCCTGACTTGCTGTTGAAAATGGGTAACACTTACTGGTAAGTAACTTCACAGAACATTGCAGCTCTGTATCTTTAAAGCACATGTTTCAATTTAGGCCTGTTTCAGTTTAAGTAACAACAAAATAAAAAAACCACTAGGTGAATGGAAAGTTATATTAAAAAATTTTAGAATGGTTATGAAGATGTGTTAAAAGAGAATTTCAGTGTGTCTTCAGGTGATAAGAAAGTGCTTGCTTTACTCATTAGTAGTAGCTAGTTAGAAAAAATAGAAATTTGCACACTGCCACGTTATGGGAACAAAGATGTGGTTGCATCTCTGTGCTGAATAATTGGAATGTTTGATCACATCTCTGCTAGGATAAAATGCTACAAGCGTAAGAATTTAAAATCTCCTTATTAGGGTGGGCGCAGTGGCTCATGCCTGTAATTCTAGCACTCTGAGAGGCTGAAGGGGGTCGATTGCCTGAGCTCACAGGTTCAAGATTAGCCTGAGTCAGAGTGAGTCTCTAAAAATAGCTGGATGTTGTGGCAGGTGCCTGTAGTGCCAGCTACTTGGGAGGCTGAGGCAAGAGAATAGCTTAAGCCCAAGAGATTGAGGTTACTGTGAGCTGTGACACTACGGCACTCTACCGGGGGTGACATAGTGAGATACTGTCTCAAAAATAAATAAATAAATAAATAAATAAATAAATAAAATGAAATGAAATGAAATGAAAGTCAGCTTCCACCTGAGGTAATCAGTGTCTTTTCAGTGAGAGCACTACCCAGTAATTATATCCCATTTGCATCTACATATTCATTCATTATTAATAACTTTATGATTTTACATTATTGATCAGCATCTTTCTGAAGCTGGGAAATTTATTTAATTTCATGATAGATAATCAAGAGCTTAAAGATGTCTTTGAACACTTCTTGATATTTCTATTAAAAATTGAAGTGAAATCCAAAGACCTAGGGGGCTAGACCATGTGCCACCCAGATCCCCTAGTCAGGATGAAATGCTCACTGCTTCGGCTGAATAAAGCTCCTCAGCCAAAGGGTTATGTCTCTTCCCAAAGCAGCTGCATACAGTGACTGGTCAACTCAGCCCTCTTCTCTCCATCTGCGCATCTCTGAAAGTTCATCAACGCTTTAGCTTCCAGGCTGAGGCTACATCTCTGTGCAATTTCTCTCTTGATCCTGCATCCCTTATTCCCAAGGACAAGTCTTAATCAATCAACTGCAACAGAATTGCAGCTGAGAGTCTGTTTCCAGGGAAACCAGGTCTGCCTCACTTCTACTGTCAACTAGCAACAACGTGACCACGTTTAAGTCACTTAAACCACAGCTCCCTCTGTACTTAAAGAAGCTTCACTGGTCTACAGGAACTGCCACTGCCATTCTGAACTGTGTCCTGCAGTGACAGAAACCTGTCCTCCGGCCTCCTCTGCTGTGATCAGATTCATACATTTCACAACCTCGCCTTTTAGATGGCAAGGAGAGGAAATTCTGTAGCACTGCCAGGTACCTCTTTAAAGTTCATCTATTTCAAAGGCGCCTATGGCCTTTCACTGAATAAAAATTTTTCTGGGATGGGATAGGTCAAGGTAATCAACTCTTATCAGTTTACCCACAACCTCACCAGTTTTAGAGGCTTCCTAGACTATAGCAGGCCCTCAATTTAATAAAAACATAAAAATAAAAAAAGTGTCTAAACAAATAAGCCACGTCACCATGCTGAAGGGGACTGCTTTAGAAAAGTTTCTTGACAAGGAGATTTTATTTTATTTTACTTTATTTTATTTTATTTATTTATATATTTTTTGACACAGAGTCTAACTATGTTGCGCTTGGTAGAGTGCTGTGGCGTCACAGGTCACAGCAACCTCAAACTCTTGGGCTTAAGTGACTCTCTTGCCTCAGCCTCCCAAGTAGCTGGGACTACAGGCACCCACCACCAACACCTGGCTATTTATTTTTATTTTTATTTTTTTGGTAATTGTCATTGTTGTTTAGCTGGCCCAGGTTGGGTTTGAACCCGCCACCCTCACCGTATGTGGCTGTGCCATAACCACTGTACTATGGGCACCGAGCCTACTTATTTTTATTTATTTCCTGGCTAGGAAGCTGACTTTTAAAATATGAACAGGAGCAAAGAACCGGAGAATGACAGCATTTGCCAAGACAAAATGTGAGAGGACATTTCTCTGCTAGCTTGGAAATTATTCTGTGGGGTACATATACCCTGTAGACTATTACATCGTCACAGGAAAGAATGAGATCCTGCCACTTGAAATAACATGGATAGGACTGGAGAACATTATGGTAAGTGAAATAAGACAAGCACAGAAAGACAAATCTCACGTATTCTTACATATATGTGGCAACTAAATATTAAAAACAATCTCACAGAGACAGAGAGGAGAATGCTGCTTATGAGAGGCAGGGTAGGGTGGTAGAGAACAGTAAAGTGAGGATAGTTAATGGGGGCAAAAATAGTGAGACAGGTAGAATGAACAACATATGATAACCAAGTGTCCATCGTCAGCAAGAAGTTAGGAGATACTTGAAAATAACTGAAAGTGGAATGTTCTTGACACAATGAAATGATAAATGCCTGAGTTGATGGCCACCCCAGTTACCCTGATTTTATTAATTCATATTGTATGCCTGTATCAAAACATTACATGTACCCTATAAATATATACAACTGTTAAGCACCCAGAGTAATTAAAAATTTAAAAAAAATTTTTCACAAAGAAGATAGTTCATGGACTGCTAAGAAATTTGAACACAAAGTTAACAGGAGATGTGGCAATATGTCTAAACACATAATCTTACAAGACTTACATAAATCAATTAAAAAAAATGATATCTAGGAAGCCAAGTCTTTGGGTTTTGATTTAATCAATTTTGGACTTTTCTTGACCATTAGTATAGCATTATAGAAAATCATCAATGAGACATAGAATGTCTCATTCTATGAAATTAAGATTTTTAGGATAAAATTGGGGTTGTGTCATTTATAAGCAAAAGATAGGTAACTGCTATTTTGCCTGTAAAACTGATAGGGCAAAAGTACAGAATAATAGCTTTTAAACCAGACTGTACGTTAGAATCGCCTCAGGAACATAAGAAAATGCTTAGTCTCCACCTCAAATATTAAGGTCATTAAATCTGCAATAGCCAATTTTGAATCAAAAGCTTAGTTTATTATATCTCAAACAAGAAGCAGTACAATTAATCAAAGTACAGACACAGTTTTGCCATCTTAATGGCAGCTTGTTTATGCCAGCAGCAAAGACACCGGACAGAGTAAGGGGCGATGGAATCACAAAAGGCATTTTCCACATCTCGTTGTTAATTGAATATTTTTCCTTGCAAGAAGCAATCCAAAGCCTGGAAGAAGTAATAGGCAGTTGGGGCAATGTCTGGTGAATATCCAGCTTCCAAGTCCAGCTTCTGCGGTTTGAACAGTGTTGTTTGTGTGACATGTGACCAAGTGTTGTAAGAGGATTAGTCTGTTTCTATTGATCAATCTCAGCTGCTTAATTGCAAGCATCCTCATCATTTTGTCCAATTGGTTGCAGTAGACACCTGCTGTAATCGACTGAGTAGGTTTCGTGAAGCCATAGTGGGTAATACCAACGCTGGACCACCAAACAGACACCATTAGCTTTTTTTGATGAATATTCACTTCTGGACTGTGTTTCACCACTTCATCTTTATCCAACCGTTGTGCCAAATGACTGGGATTGTCAAAAAGCTTCCATGTTTCATTATAGATCACAATACAGTGTAGAAAACTGTCCACCTTTATTTTGCGACAGCAAAGAAAGGCAAGCTTTGAGAGGATTTCTCTTCTGGTGCTCATTTAATTCCCGCAGAGCTCATCCATCCAGCTTCTTTACCTTGCTGATTGGTCCAGTATTGTTGGAATAGTAACATTAAACCTTACCGCTAATTCTCACATAGGTCGAGATGGATTCACTTTCACTACAGCTTTCAGTTCATCATTATCCTCTTAGGTCTCAGGTTGTCCACTTGGCTCATTTTCAAGATTAAACTCACCAGAACAGAACTTCTCAAACTACTGATGTACTGTGCATTCATTAGGCACATCCCTCCCAAATACTTTGCTGGCATTTTGAGCAGTCTGCGCTGCATTCATTTCACGACAGAACTCATATTCGTGAATAACACAGATTTTTTACTTACAGCTTCACAAAAAGTGCTCCAAAAAATATTTTGAAAGATAATCCAAAACATGCCAAAACATGACTTTGAATGAATGAGGACATACCTTCACACACCCCCTCCCCCTACACACACCAAAAACACCAGGAAGTGTCAAAGGGAAATGTCAGAGAGTAAAGGTTCAGCTGCAGAGCCATGTCTTGTTGCAGATAACTTATTTTTTTAATTTTGGTAAAATATACGTAACATAGAATTTACTATTTTAACCGTTTAAGTGTTCAGTTTGGTAGCATTAAGTACATTCACATTGGTGTGCAACCATCACCGCTATCCACCTCCAGAACTTTTTCATCTCTTCCAACAGAAACTTTGTACCTGTGAAACAATCATTCTCCTCTCCCCTCCCCCACCCCAACTTCTAGTCACCACCATTCTCTTTTTCTGTCTCTGCAAATTTGACCATTCTAGGTACCTCATAGAAGTGGGGAGCTGGCTTATTTCACTTAGAATAATGTTCTTAAAGTTTATCCGTGTTGTATCACATGTCAGAGTTTCTTGCCTTTTGAAGGCTGAATAATACGCCATTTTAGATAGTAGAACACCACATTCTAGATGGACACCTGTCTTGCTTCCACCTTTTGGCTATTTTGAGTACTGCTGTGTACAAAAGTCTGTTCCAGTCCCTACCTTCAACTCCCTGGGGTATATGCCCAGAAGTGGAGGTAATGGATCACATAGTCTATTTTTAATTTTTTAAAGAAATCACCAAAACATTTTCCATAGCAGCTGTACCATCTTACCCACCAGCAATAAACACGGGTTTTAATTTCTCTATATCCTCATCATTATTTTCTGTTTTGTTGTGTTTTTTTAATTATAGCCGCTCTACAGGGCATAAATTGGTAGCTGATTGAAGTTGTGATTTTCATTTCCCTAATGAAAGGGCATTGAGCGTCCTTCATATGCTTATTGTCCATTCATCTTCTTTGGAGAAATGGCTATTTAAACCCTTGGCCCATTCTTTAAAAATGCTTTTTGTGTGTGTGTGGTTGAGTTGCAGAAGTTCTTTATATATTCTGGATATCAATTCCTATAAGATATATGATATGTAAATATTTTCTCCCATTCTTTGGGTTGTTTTTTCCACTTTGTTGGTTATGTCCTTTGATGCACAGAAGTTTTAAATTTTGAGCCAGCTTAATCTGTTCTTTAGTTGTTGCCTGTGCTTTTGGAATCATATCTAAGAGATCATTTTGAAATCCTGTGTCATATATTTTCCTTCTATGAGTTTTGTAATTTTGTCTCTTCTATTTAGATCTTTGATCCATTGATTCATTTTCAGATAATTTTTGTATATGGTCTAAAGTAAGAGTCTAACTACTTTTTTTTTAAGACAGAGTTTTATTATGTTGCCCTTGGTAGGGTGCCATGGCGTTACAGCTCACAGCAACCTCAAACTCTTGGCTTAAGCAATCTTCTTGCCTCAGCCTCCCAAGTAGCTAGGACTACAGGTGCTCGCCACAAGGTCCGGCTATTTTTTTTTTTTTTTAACATATGCATGTGTTTATTAGGTTTCCATTTTTTTGCCTTCACAAAATTAAAAAGGCTTAAAATTTAATAACAATAACAATGTTTAAGATAAGGACTAGAAACAAAAACCTCGTAAAGAACGAACATAAATGCATTCAGAAAATAAATCAGACAATTGCTACATCAAAATATTAAGCAATAATAATAATAATGCAAAGAAAGTAACATTTACATTGTCAAATAAGAGTATGTCTATTATAGAATGCTTTGACTTTGAGATTCAGTATGGAGTCATCAGTTAACTTCTTATTAATTTTTTTTAGTATCAAAAAATAGACAACTAATATTTATAAATAAAAGTAGAAGATAATTTCAATAAACAGATCATGCCAAATCTTATAGACAGCAGAAAAAGAAGAAATACTTCAAAAATCATTCTACTTGATCTGGGTACACCTGATATTAAAATTGGAGAAAATATATTATTATAAAGGGGAAATTACAAACATATGTCACTTATAAATGAGGATGCAATATCCTAAACAACATATTAACAAGTTGGATTAAAAATTAATGTTTAGGTAATGTACTTTGATCAAAATTAAATTCAATTTATGTGAGAATTGGTCACTATTTTCTTTTCTTTCTTTTTTTTTTTTTCCCCTTCTTTTCCTTTCCCTCAGCCCTTCCCTCCTTCTCTCTCTGGTCTCCCCGTCCCCCATGCCCTACTGTGTCATTAATTGTCATTAATTGTCTTTATATCAAAATTGAATACATAGGATTCATACTTCTCCATTCCTGTGATGCTTCACTAAGAATAATGTGTTCCACCTCCATACCATTTGGCTACCAAAATTGTTACTTCAAGAACTCGGGTGAGCTGACTTTCCTTGCTTAGAATGTTTCACTGCAAATGAGAGAACTGGTTAGCCTGGCATGTCTCAGCAAATGAGTCGTTAGAATTATAATAGGACAGCCTCCTCTATAAGTACCAAAAAATATCTTGCCTTGAATTCTGATCTCCATGCTAAGACTCAGGTTACTGGAAATTTATGCACCAAAAACTTGTGATACATACATCTCTGAGTTGGTTGAGAACAAAGATCCTTTCTGATGCTGTAATCATTGGGTGATAGGACATCTCAAAGAAGATGATTCCCAGGCTGAAGAGATCCACTTTCTGAGGGAAGAAAATAGAATTGTATTTAGAGAGACTTGATATGAAAGTATAATTTACCAGAGAATGAGGGGATGAGCACTGTTAGAATAAAGTTTGCATAAGAGCAAAACAAGCCACACTGGAAAAATGGGATTTGTTCTAAAAAATTATGAGTATAAATATGAAATGAGATATTTTATATTTAGATGATGACAAAATATTTGGTATAATTTCTCTCAACATTTTCCTAGAAATGAACTGTAACTGGGTTAGCTGCTTGCACAGAAATAGATAATTTCTGGCTGAAGACTGGAAAAAAATGGCTGAAGAGCAAGGACAACTGAGACTGCTCATAGGAGAATGCTTTGTTTTGTACCTTTATTAATCATCTCAAAACTAAGAAACAGACCCAAATCTGCAGCTGAGAGCAAATGCCTGCTACTGACTGCTAAGCTGTCCCACTGAGGATGGAAGAATAGCAGGAACAGAAAGATCATGTGACCAATCTTAGCAAATATGGAAGTGCAATTAAAGAAGAAATGAAGAAGCAACCACGGAATGAGAGAAAAATACTTGCAAACCATATATCAGATATTTTAAAAATATGTAAGGCACTCATACAACTCAATAGCAAAAAACAACAACAAATAACCCAATCAAAAAATGGAAAAAGGACCCAAACAGACATTTTCCCAAAAATGACACAGATAGGTATATGAAGACACTCAACGTCATTAATCATCAAAAAAATGCAGATCAAAACCACAATGAAATACCATCCCACACCTGTTTCCGATGGCCATTAACAAAAAGTCAAAAGATAGCAAGTGTTGGGTGGGGTGGAGTGGCTCACACCTGTAATTCTAGCACTTTGGGAGGTCAAGATGGGAGGATCACTTGAAGTCAAGAGTTGGAAACCAGCCTGAGCAAAAGCAAGACCTCATTTCTACAAAAAATAGAAAAAATTAGCTGGGTGTGGTGGTGCATGCCTGTACTCCCACTTACTGGGGAGGCTGAGGCAGGGGGATTGCTTGAGCCCAGCAGTTTGAGGTTGCAGTGATGCCACCACTGCACTCCAACCTGGACAAGAGAGCAAAACCTATGTAAAAAAAAAGATGGCAAGTATAGGCAAGAAAGTTAAAAAGAGAACTTTGGTAGAAATGTAAAGTGGTACAGCTATTACAGAAAGCAGTATGGGGCAGTGGTTCACAGCTGTAGTCCTAGCCAGCTGCTTGGGAGGCTAAGGCAGGAGGATTGCTTCAGCCCAGGAATTTGAGATCACAGGTGCTATGAGAATGCCGCAGCACTCCAGCCTTGGCAACATAAGACACTGAATTAACTTAAGAAAGGTAAGAGCAAAGAAAACAAAACAGTATGGAAGCTCCCTGAAAAATTAAAAGCATAACCACAGATGATCCAGCAATCCCATTTCTGGGTTCATATCCAAAGGACTTGAAATCAGTGTGTTGAGGAGATACCTGCTCTCTCATGTTTACTCTAGCACAGCAGCCAAGATACACAATCAACTTAAGTGTCCATAGATAGATGAATGGATAGTTTGTGTGCAATTTTAAATGGAATTGCACATGAACTTTATGGCCGCCCTATGTGTGTGTATACACACACACACACAATGGGATATTATTCAGCCTTTAAAAAGAAAGGAAAGAAGGGAATCCTGCCATGTTTGACAAGGCGTCTGACCTTGGAGGCCATTTACGCTAAGTGAAATAAGTGGGCTACATAGGCAAACACTTCATGATCTCACCTAGTTGTGGAATCTCTAATAAGAAAAGTCAAGCTCATAGTAACAGAGGGCAGAACAGGGGTTACCAGGGACTGACAGTTGGGAGAAAAGAAGACATGTAGGTCAAAGAGCATAAACTTTCAGGTATAAGATGAATACATTCTGGAGATCTCATGTACAGAATAGTGACTACAGGCAATAATAATGTATTGTATTCTGGGAATCTGCTTAGAAAGATTTCAAGTGTTCTCACCATACGGTGCGGTGGTAGAAATGTTAGTTAGCTTGATTGTGGTGCTCATTTCACAATGTAGATCCAAAATGTCACCCTGTATACCTTAACACGTACAATTTTTGCCAATAAAAAAAAAAAAAACAATAAAAAACCAGAGAAAGAAAACAGAGTAAACTCAAAGAAACCAGAAGGACCTATGAATAAATAACCAAGATAATTATAAGTAACTGATGAACAAAAGCCAATAGAAATGGCAATAATGAAAAAGATGCAAAAGGACAAGCGGTGCGGAGAAAACTACACAGGGGGCAGCAAAGAGGCAGGTGGTCTCCGGAGGCGGCGGTGTGACCGAGGAGGCCGGTCAGGAGCGGCTGAGGGAAAGACTGCTTGGTGCCAGCTGCAGGGAGAAGCCACTTTCAAGATAACAGAAGCCATTTCAAGAAGAACTCTAAAACGAATAGAGGAGTGGGAGGGCTCTCCCAATGTTACCAGTGACCTCCCAGGTCTTACGCAGTGTGGCATTTCCTATGCATGCAGGTGCGGAAAATGCAGAAGAGAGAGAAAAGCTCCAATAGGTCTAAGATGTGCCTACTTTGGTAAAAAAATTTACATATATCTATATACACACAGGTACATACCACAAAACTAGAACTATACTGGTTTTCATACTTTTATTCACTTAATATAACTAGAATACTTTTAACGCTGTATGATTTTCTTTCTTTCCCCCCCCCCCCCCACATATTCGCATACTTTTCTCTACTGCTACCGCTCCAGTTCCAGTGACCAGCCATTCTACTGGACTGCAGTAAATTCTCCTGGCAGCGGCTAGAGAGAACTGTTGCTTGGGACTATCTGGAGGCTCCCTGTGCACTTCAAACTAACATACACTCCTTACCCTGGCTCCCGGGCCTTAGGCGATCTGAGCCCTGCCTTCTGTCCAGCTTCACTTTACGCCTCTCTCCTGTCGCTCAGCACGCTGCAGCCACGCTGACCTCCTTTTGCCTGTCTTAAACATGGCAAGCTCTCGCACTCAGCGTCTTCTCTTTTTGTGAGCTGCTTCCTCTGGTTCACCCCTTTCCCCTCCTTGTCATTCTCTAGCCCCATGCTTTGTCCCTTTTCATCCTTTATTCTGACTGCCATCCTCTCAGGCAGGTCTTCTCTGGTCAGTCACCTACAGAAGATGTGCCCCTATCGTTCTCTTCTCCCCTCACTCCACTTCTTTTCTTCTTAGCCCTTGTCATAATTTGTTATTTCTTTTTATTTTTGCTTGTTTATCAGGTGTTTCATTCACCACTGGATAAGCTCCCAGAGGGCTGGGACTGCATCTGTCTTACTCACGTGACTGCCTGTTCCCTGTGTTCCTGGACAGGGTCCAGGATTAGCCACATAGTCTCTGGATGGATGGGTGGACTGTAAGCTCCTGGCAGTGCCAGCTTCAGTCACCATGTACTTGCCTGCAGTGTGAATAAGTGAACACTCCTAACTATTCAGTGGGTAACTAAACCCCAAATGCTGACATTCTTATTATGACCGTATTCCTGAGATCTTTCCTACCCCTCTCCCCCAAACCCTTACCTGGTTGTATGCAGATTTGGTGCTTCCTTGGACCTCTGGGCTCACATACAGAGCAGTGCCAACCATCCCAGTTAAACGACCTGTGTGGAGGAAAAGTCAGATAAAGCTTCCCAATAATAGGACCTGAAGATCAGTAAATTAAAAACAAAAAATATTTTCTAAAAAGTTAGGCATGGCTGGGTGAGGTGGCTCACACCTGTAACCCTAGCACTCTGGGAGGCCGAAGCAGGAGGATTACTTGAGCTCGGGAGTTCAAGACCAGCCTGAGCAAAAGCGAGACCCTCGTTTCTACCACAAAAAGAAAAATTAGCTGAGCACTGTGGCGGGTGCCTGTAGTCTCAGCTACTCAGGAGGCTGATGCAGGAGGATCTATTGAGTCCAGGAATTTGAGGTTGCTGTGAACTAGGGTGATGCTATGGCACTCTAGCCTGGGCAACAGAGTGAGACTCTGTTTCAAAAAAGAAAAGAAATGAAGTGAGGCTGATCTGTCAACTGTCTGCACCACTTGCAGGGGCGGCAGCATGCGCTGCACCAAATGAGTAACTGTAAGTCATGCACGGCCACACACTCTATACTACACTAGGATGTCTTTGCTGTTGCAGGGGAGGGGCAATGCCAGATAAGACCACCCCAGAGGGACCGTGTCATGAAGTGACTTGACAGTACCTCTTGGGCTTAGAGAAAATCTGACTATTCACCCTGGGAGCCAAGTCTTCTAAATGAAGCTCTAATTTCTTTAGCACAGTACGGTGAAAAGGAAAAAAATTAAAGAATTTCCATGATTTTGTGAGTTTAATAAATAATTAAAACTTTAGAATAAAAACTTCACATGTTAAAAGCAGGTTTCAGGTTAAGAAATTTGTGGTCTTCTTTTTAATACATGAATGAAATACACAGTCTTCTGGGGTTACCTGAAGGGTCTGATTTAATTGAGTGATCTCCTGCCTGATCGTCTTGCTTGCCGTCAGCCTAAAAATATAAGTATGCCAAATATCCAGTTACAATGTTGTGTTATTCCCAAGTACTGGCTTTCCAATTTCCGAATGAATACTGACCAAAAATATGTGATGTGGAAATCAGCATAATTCTAATAACGCTTTCTTTTGTCTTAATCTTTTTGTTTGTTTGTTTAGTTAACTCACTAATGCAAGGCTCACAGGAAACCCACTGAGCTCAAGAGTGAGGAGGGCAGCTCTCTATACAACTTTCCTCAAGGGAGAAATACCCAAAAGCTTATAGAAAGCAATTTATTTTCATGTTGCAAATGCCAAAAACAGAACCTTTTTTTTTTTTTTTTTTTTTTTACTAAAGAGTATATCATGAAGAACTACGAACTCGTTGTCACTCACTGCTAACACTTCTTCCCTTTCCTCCTCTACACCTGCAGCAACACTCCAAATCACTGCTGTTATGACGCCACGCCATGGATTCCTATTGTAAGTAGCACCATCAATAACAGCAGCTTCTCCATCTTTAACGCCAGGCTCTCTTGCCTGCATTTGCACTGACAACTCCCTGGGGTAGGAACCAGCATCAGGCACATTCTGCAGAGGAGGTGTTAAGAGGTTACTTAATTTGCCCAAAATCGTGCCACGGAGCAGAGACAGAGAGAGAATTCTACTCCAGGCCAGCGGGACTCCAGAGCTTGTGTTAACTACCTCACTATACCATAGCTTTCCAGAGAACAAGTTAAATTCTTTATTTTAGGGATCAATATCCCTGTCATCTGGCCTGCCTTGGTCTCAGCACGCTTCACTGTGCCCCACTGTTCTGGTCGGGACAATGTCCTGTCTCTCTCCTGCCGCCTTCCTCTCTTCTCTTTCTAGCTTCACCGTCTGATCTGTGCCTCACGGCTATTTTCACCATCAATCCAAGTTCTATTTTCCGTCTATGACTACCCTTAGAATGAACTGTGTTTCCTATTGATCCAGGAGCTTAATAACTCTAGCTTGTGATAGGAAATAAACTCCTCCTCACCAGGTGTCTACAAGACTGCCCACCAGCCCTTCCAGTGACTCCCTAACTGCCCAGCATCCCTTCTGATTCTCCCCTGCACCTCATGGTTTCAGCCACTCAGACAACATGATGGCCTTGGAACTACCACATCTGCTCACTGCAGGGCCTTTTCTTATGCTACGCTTTCTCTCTGGAATCCCCCACCCTAGTGTCACCATGGTCTCCCCTCAACCTTGGCCTGCTGGACTCCCCACCCAGCCTTTAAAGCCATCTGAAATACAGGCTTTCTTTATGCAGGCTTTCTTGATCCTCACAACCGTATGTTCTCCTGTTACTTTATGTTTTAGAGCGTCATTTCCCCAAACTAAAAGCCATCCAAGTGTAAAGCATCTGGCCCAGTGCCAGGCATGGAAGATCAAAATGCCAAATCATTTCATAAAGCACTGTATGCTTTTCACTTAACTATTGTTCATAAGCCAACAATTTTATGTCCATCAAGGGGAATGCTCTTACTAAAATGTATCCACAATTTCAAAGCCTAAAAGATCACCCACACTGTACTCCTTCAGGCACTGCATAATTTCCTGAGGATTACACAACAGAATTCCCTGAACTCCACTATCCTTTCTTCTAACATTTTCAGGATTATCAAGGTACCTGGGTCTATTTTTAGGTGGAGTCGGATTTTTAAAATACTCACAGCAAACGCTAGATGGTCTGTTGCCAAACCAAAATCACCTATTTTCACATGGTCATCAGAATCCAAAAAAATATTGACAGGCTTCAGATCCCGGTGAATCATTCCCTGTTGGGAGAGAGTGAAGACACCAACAATGGCTTCTCATGCGTAGTTCATAGGTATGCTTGCTTCCTAATTTGAAAGGCCAACTGTGATAATCAAATGAGGTCTTTTCCCACAGGCCATCCTGGTCTGGGCTGTCTGGCCTCTGCACCGTCCACTCTACATCTCTCAGTTCTGCCTGGGTGCGTCCCCATCAGGTGATGCCAAAGGATTCTCTGTGGCATCTACGGTCCCTTCCACTGGGTTCACCAAATTACCTTTCTCTTTGCTACATCACAAAACCTCTCTCTGGTCAGGAAGACACAACATTTTCATTCCTTCTTCTATCCCTTTCTTTCACTATTTTGCCCACCTAGGACACCTTTGCAGTTCTCCACTTATTTGAATGGTGACAATACTGGCCAAGCGCCAACTCACTGATGAGGAGCCCTCCATTGTAATTCTAACAATTTAACTTTGTATCCCCAGCACACACAGTAGGTGCTCAATGATTATTAGTTACATGAATCCTGCTTTCTCCTCTTCCTAATGGCTCATAATGCTTATTGTTTCATGTATTACAAAACAGAAAATGACTAAATGCAAGAAAAACACTTTATTGCATGATCTCATTTATCATTACATGGAGGTAAATTCTGGCTCCTTTGAAAACCAAGAAGTCTCTCTTAAGCATGGGGCTTGTCCCATGCACATGCCTCCCTGTATTTCTAGGTATAGCACAGCATTAAACACCCAGCAAATGGTTAGCAAATACTGAGCACATTAGATCGAGAGGAACAGAGCGCAGGAGGCCTGGCTCTAGGACGCCATGATGATAATGCAGTAATGGAGCTCTAATGGCCCTCATTAGAACTCATTTTCATTTCCAACCTTGAAAATTCTGCTTCCACCAAATCATTTATGAACGAGACATAAATTATAGCCCTTGCCTTTCAGAATAAATGTGGAACAGTATAAACATTTTAAGCTTAAATAAAATTGAGACAAAGGAAAAAACTAATATGTGCTATATTTATACTGGCTAATGCATTAGACAATCCAATTTTTAATATGTAAGCAGTGTGTCATCCTGAAGTCAGGTCCATTAGCATTTACAAAGCAATGGCAATTTCTAGCTTTAAAATGACATTTTATACATGTGATGAGTGTTACTCACAATCGCATTTCTCTCCTTGCTAGATGACTTTCTAGTTTCTCCATGTTCTTAGGAAGGACAGCACTAATTCAGTTAGAATCTAATAACTTGGCAGCTATTAATCACACTCTTCCTTTATTCTAAACCACTCAAGGAATCATCCCCATGTTCCATTTATGTTCCAATATGTCTTCCTTACTCAGAGGCTGGCTAATGTTTTCTATAAAGGGCCAGCTAGTAAATACCTCAGGCTTTACAGTCTCTGTTGCAACTATTCAAATCTGTTGTTATGGCAAACCCATAGGCTAATTGTAAATAAATGAGCATGGCTGTTTTCCAATAAAATTTTATCGATGGACACTGAAATTTGAAGTTCATGTAATTTTTATGTATTATAAAATATTCTTCTTTTGATTTTTTTCTACAATCACTTAAAAATTAAAGAACAGGCTCAGCGCCTATAGCTTAGGGTCTGGGGCACCAGCCACATACACCAGAGCTGGTGGGTTTGAATCCAGCCCGGGCCTGCCAAACAGCAATGACAACTACAACCAAAAATAGCTGGGTGTTATGGTGGGTGCCTGTAGTCCCAGCTACTTGGGAGGCTGAGGCAAGAGAATCGCTTAAGCCCAAGAGTTTGGGGTTGCTGTGAGCTATGATGCAACGGCACTTTACCCAGGGTGACAGCTTGAGACTCTGTCTAAAAAAAAAAAGTAAATAAATAAATAAAAATAAATAAAACTTTAAAGGACAATCTTTAGTTCACAGGTTGAATGTGAATCATGGGCCATATCATGGGCCTTGCTGATCACTGTTCTGTCAATGTTTTAAATTTTAACACTTTGGGTTGGGTGCAGTGTTCACACCTACAGTCCTACTACTCTGAAAGGCCGAGGCAGGAGGATCATCTGAGCCCCGGAGAGATAGTAGCCCAAGCAAGAGTGGACTGCTATCTCTACTAAAAGAAAAAAAATTAGCCAGGCACTGGGGGTGTGCACCTGTAGTACCAGCTACTCAGGAGGCTGAGGCAGAAGGATCCCTTGAACCTAGGAGTTCAACGTTGCTGTGAGCTATGACACCACTGCACTCTAGCTGGGGCAACAGAACAAGACTTAAAAAAAAAAAAAAAAAAAAAAAAAAAAGCAATACTTTTTACAATTTTGTTGTGTTATTAAACAGTATGTTATATTTCCTATAAAAAAAGATTATCACAATTT
>CAUYPK010088126.1:0-23057 GCA_963574355.1 Loris lydekkerianus | reverse complement strand
ACTGAGAAAAATAGGCCTATAGGTTCATACTCCTTAATATTTTTTATTTAGTTCTTCGGCATAACATTATGTCTTCTATTTCTTTAAATTTACTGAGGTTAGACTTGTGACCTAGGGTGTGATTGATTTTGGAGTATGTTCCATGGGCTGAGTAGAAGTATGTGTATTCAGTTTTGTTGGGATGAAATATTCTATAGATGTCTGCTAAGTCCACATGTTGGATGGTTATGTTTAAATCTAAAATTTCTTTGCTCAGCTTCTTATTGGAGCATCTATCTAACACTACCAAAGGAGTGTTCAAATCTCCGACTGTTATGGAGCTGGGGGAAATCAAGTTGCTCAGGTGTGTTAGAGTTTCTCTTATAAATTGTGGTGCAGTCCGGTTGGGTGCATAAATATTCATAACTGAAATCTCATCATATTAAGTATTCCCCTTAACAAATATGTAGTGACCATTCTTATCTTTCTGTACTTTTGTTGGTTTAAAGCCTATTGTATCTGCAAATACATTTGCAGCACCTGCTTATTCTGATTACCATTTGCCTGACATATGGATGACCATCCCTTCACCCTTAGTCTATATTTATCTTTTAAGGTAAGATGTGACTCTTGTATTCAGCAAATATCTGGGCTGAGTTTTTGTATCCAGTTAGCTAACCTGTGCCTCTTTAGAGGACAGTTTAAGCCGTTCACATTAATGGAGAATATTGATAAGTCTGGTAAAAGTTTGGGTATCGAGTTTTTCGAAAGTCCAGTGGACATTTTCAGTCCTTTTGCCAGTGTGGAAGTTGGAGTTTAATCAAAAGTTTCTGAGTCAGTTTACTTTTGTGGTAGCTGATTGGGTTAGTCATTATGAAGGATAGGTCTGAGAATATCCTGAAGAGCTGGTTTGGTTATGGCAAATTTCTTCAAAATATGAATGTCATTAAAGTATTTGATTTCTGTATCATAAATGAAATTCAGTTTAGCTGGATACATGATCCGGGGTTGAAAGTTATTTTGCTTTAGGAGATTAAAAGTTGATGACCACCCTCTTCTTGCTTGAAAGGCTTCATCAGAGAGATCTCTAGTCATTCTAATATTCTTCCCTTTGTAGGTAATAAATTTCTTGCATCTAGCTGCTGTCAGAATTTTGTCCTTCATTTTGACACTAGAGAAGTTAATGATGATATGCCTGGGGGATGTGTTTTTCGGATTGAGTCGTTCTGGGGTTCTGAAATTGTCTGGTATCTGGATTTCAGAATCTCTTGACAAATCTGGAAAATTTTCTTTCATAATTTCATGGAGAAGGGTCTCTGTGCCTTGTGAGGCCACTTCATCACTTTCAGGGATTTCAATGAGGCGGATATTAGCCATCTTCGAATTATCCCAGAGCTCTGTGAGAGAATGATCCATTTTTGCTCTGCATTTCTCTTCTTTGAGAGTTTTGGAGCATTCAATTGCCTTATCTTCAATGTCAGAAATCCTTTCTTCTACCTGCTCCACTCTGTTACTGAGGGACGCTATTGTATTTTTCAGATTTTTGAGGGCTACAAATTCTTGCTTAAGTGCATCAAAATCTTTGGTAGTGTGGTCTTTAAATTCATTAAATTCTTGAGACAATTTTTGAATTTCTCCTCGAATTTCTAATTCTGACTTTTGAATTGCTTTTCAGATTTCTAATTACAGATTTTCCCCTATTGTATTAATCTTGTTTGCAATCCAAAGTCTGAATTCGATTTCTGACATCTCGGCCAGCTGTTTGTGTATGGGATCTTCAGTTACATCTGCCATATCTTTCCTTGGTGGTGGTGGTGGGGTTGATCTATTCTGGTTATTCCTGTTACTAGAGTTTTTCCGCTGATTGCGGCTCATGATTACTTTACACCGTTTGATTTTTTCCCCTGAAGCCTTGTTGTGGACCCGTGCAATGTTATGGCCTGAGATGTTGGCGACCTATTTGATGTGGTGGGGCTATGTGGTTCTGTGTTGTTTTCAGCTGGTCTTTATTCACCTTTAGTGAAACAGTTACTCTGGATTGAAGTCTCAGTTGTGCAGAAATACTAGCAATTAAGTCACCCCCCCCCCCCACAGGCAACAATTAGAAAGGGAAAATGAAACCTTCCTACAACCACACACCCAGGCCACCACTTGAATAGGCCTCAGACGATTGGCTCAGTTCAAAAGGTCCAAATCTGTTGTCTCAGTCAGCACCTGTCTCAGGTGGGAGAGTTTAAAAATTCTCTTGCAACTGGAATGGAGAGGTCTAGTGACAACTCAAATATGACTTGCTCCCGTGCTCTGTGATGTCAGGAGGACCCACCTAGCAAATAGATTAGTCTGGGAAGGTTGATGCCTCCTGCCCCACCTTGTAACTCTGTCACACCCAGTCACTGCTACCCCCGCAGGGCTGTGACCCTGTCAATTTGTCTCCAGTGAGCAGATACTCCAAAGGTTTGTACCTGCCTAAATCAGAAGGAAGTCTGTGTCTCCTCAGCCAGGCTGCTGCTCTCTGCCTCTATCCAGCATGGGGTGGTGAGGCCTGTCAACCTTGGGCACTTGATATAGGCTGCGGGGTGTTCACTCCGTTCCAGCCCCGCCCTTGATTAATGTTCCTGGTAGAACAGAACAACCTTATGGGAGTTTGTTTCTGTCCCAGCTAAATTCTTCTGCAGAAGTGGGGCTGATTTGAGTTCCCAGAACCTGTGTCTCAGGCTGTGTCTTACTCTTGCATGTTTGTATTCGCAGCATGGTTCGCTGTCAGCTCTAGTCTCCTGTCCTCCTTTTTCTATAGGCTGATGATTCCTTGAGGGCCGAGTGCTTCTTAGGGTCAGTAGAGCAGTCCTGTGGGTGAGCCCCGCCCTGTGAGTTACCTGACTCTGCACGTGCATTGTCTAGTCCCCGCATTCCACCCAGGCCAGTACTGCCTCAGGCAGACCCTTGTCTCTTGAGGCCTGTGTTTAAGTCCCAGATCTGTTCCATGGTGGTTGCCATCTGAGAAGATGCCCAGCCTCCTGTGGTTTCCAAGGTAGATAGGGGGAGTGGCTTCAGGATATCTGGGTGTGGGCCTTTTTGTTGCTAAAGACAGCTGCTGCTCTGTGCCTTGGGGCACTGCCACTCCGACGTGATTCCCTCTCAGCCGACTGTTGTCTCCTCACTCCTGTGCCGCAGAATCAGCACTGACCAGCTGCAGTCCATGTCCTGTCCACACCCCTCGAGAAATCACCCAAGAATCTGGACTCCTGGGGGACAGGCCTCCAGACCTCAGAGTGAGAGTGGGGGCGAGTGCTGGGAGCTCAAAACTGCAGGTCATAACACCAAACTCATTGAGACCAAATGAGCAAATAAATAGATTCCAAGGCTACCTGTAGGATAAGATTTAGAAAAAAACATATACTACATCAAGCACACTAAGTGAGCTCAATGTGAGTTTAAAATTACTAGCTTTTCTTCCAGAGGCTTAAGGGACCTGGACACCCCTCGGACACATGCAGTGTTGGCTTCCCTGGAGTTAAAATTCCACAAGCCATTCTCTGAAGCTGTGCACCCTGTGAAGCCTGAGATCAAAGGGCATGCCGCCCTTCCTCAGAGATACGGGCCAGAGGGTTGACATTATGTTAACAACATATTGTCAGAGGTCTATAGGTGCTCTGCCCTGAGGAAAAGACACAGTCATTACTTCATACTGAGTAAATTGAGTGAATACTTGAAGATATTCTTCCATTAACTCTGTTCCCCTGTGGCTACTTTCTTCTATAGGATTTTGTTTACACACCTGCCCAGAGATTAGTCAGTGTTTAGAAGAAGATGTTTACTGCAAAAGTGATTGTGTTGATATGGTAACAGGATATATCCTTTTTAGTTGATTTCATGTGGGTAAATTGAGGTAATGGTGAAAGTAATAGATAATATATTAAGTGTGTATGTGACTAGAAAGGTATAAAATCAAACCCCTAAATAAAGATCTTTGCTACACACCATCTCATCTCGTGTAGTCTGTTTCTTGACTTAATAATTACAGGAGCGAGTTTATACCCACGGCAAAGCTGCTGTTTGTTCGCGTCCCTGGTTATGCAATACTACCGGACACTCGAGCTGATAGATGCACAAACAGAGACACATAGACATGCAGATATTCACTACAACAACAACAAAAAACAACTACAATAAAAATAGTGATAATTGTAAAATAATTGGAAAAAAAAAGAAGATAAAAAGTGGTGTTCATAAAAAAGTTAAAAAAAGAAGAAAGGAGAAATTAAAATTAGAAAAAAATAGAAATAAAAATATCTATAAAAAAAATAAAAAATTAACAATAGCTCCTCCAAGAAAATGGTGAGGAAAAAGCAGAATTAAAAAAAAAAAAAATGAGAAAAGAAAAAAATGGCACCAATCACAAAAATATTATTTCTGTATATATGTAGAGATATACATCTATATGTATGATGTAGGGATCAACTTTCATAGGAATATATTTATAATGCAATATACTTCTGGACACCATGTGGTGCTGTGAGTGGTTCCCAGGCTTATATCTGATTCACAGTTTATACTGTTACCATGGTAACCACCCTACCTGGCCCATTGCCATTTTGGAGTTTCTGTAAATGTTTGTCACCTAACTATTGTGCAACCTCCTCTGCTCTGTTCCAGACAGCACTCCTATCTGACCTCCCAACCCAGTGCAAATGTCCACACTTCACAAATCTTTCCACTCTGCTCCCACATTCTCCTGTAAACTGGCAACTGCAATTGGCTGTGGGGGAGGGTGTTGGCTGCTGGCGGCTGGTGCGGCTACTGACAGGTTCCGCAGCTGCAGCTGGTTCCCGCAGCTGAAGTGCTTGGGGACCTTATTCTGTTTTGTGGTTCAGAGTCTCCCTTTTGCACCAGGACTTTTGTGTCCAGCCACCCACCCAGTTCACTGGGCAGCCTGAACTGCCAGCCCCCTCCAACATTTCCCACCAGGAATGCTCTGGTCTATTTAATCACTCCTGTTGTTCTGGGGGAAGGCGTCCGCCATTTCAGATAGTTCAAAATGTCTGTTTTCTGGGTGGGATCCCTTCCCTTCAATTTTCCATCGGGTTGCCCAGTTCCCTGTGGTTTTGAGTGGCTCTCCTTTTGGGTGCCACCCTCAGCTTAGGAATAAATTTTCGTCAGTTGGGTTTTGCCAGTAATTGTAAGCTGCTGTCCTCTGTAAGGGAGGGGACTGCCGGCCAGCATGGCCAAGCAGGAAAATATCTCTACAACAGAGTCTGTGGTTTTAAATTAACCCTCATATACAGCAATCTGCCAATTTGCTGAGCATCTCCAGCTGTCCATCCACACCAATAATCCACGTGTGGGAAAGGTCCAGACCCCTCTTCCTCTCATCTGATGACTTGGGACAGGTGGGTTACACGTCCATCCTGTCTGCCATCATGCTCTGCCTCTCAACAGGTTTTTCTTGTTAAATACCCAGAGGTGACACAATTTCATTAGCCGTGTTTTTCTACAATGCAAAATGACAGTGAAGATTTATATAGCAATCTTAATTTTTTTATGTTGTTGGCTATTGAATATGATTCTTTTTTGTTCAAATTTTCACTTAATAATGTAACTTCTTTGTACATAATAGTTTTTGTTCTTTACTCTTTTGAAAATAGGGCTGTGACTGTATCTTACGTGAATCTTTAAAAACATTTGCGTCAAGCTTTAATTAGTAAGAATAGGAATGCTACAATGTTATTTAAGAGAAGTTTGGTTTCCTTGGAGTCTTACTGTAAAAAAAAATATATAAATTAGAAAGTTTGGTATTTGGATCAAGATCAAAGAAAGTAGTGTTCACTTGTTTTATTTTCTAATTTCCTTAATTTGTTATCAGGGAAACAGTAATTCAACTAAATCTGTCATTTTTCAAAAACTCTGAAGGTCATAGTGAGGTATTAAACAACTGGTAAATGAGGCTGGATAACAGACAAAAGCCAGCCACTTATATTTCACTCTGATGTGTAGGTTGGTTTAAAAAAACACTCTAAAAAACCAAAAACTGAAATATTTATACTCAGAGTAATAGCTACTTTGTAAATATTCTCATGAATCACAAACCTTAAAAATATTTAGAATTTATTTCTCTCCACTCACTGAGAAAGAATTTATACTTTGGAAAGCAAAAACAAACAAACAAAAACAAACAAAAATAACACAGTATGATTTACTTAGACGCAGACACATGAGCAGGAGACGAGATGTAACATGCCTGCTCTGTACCTTTAGATCTAATGTAGGAAATTTCATCTCCTATTCAGTGACTCATTTGGGAATGTGGTTAAACTCTGCTAATATAAAACATCTTTAAAGGGAAAATCTGCCTATGTGGAATTGCCCTCCAGTTGAAACAGGTACAGTTAACAATAGAGCTAGCTTCTCAGAAGACCCCTTTGACCTTTCATGTGGGTGTGTGTAGATTACTTGCAGGTCTTTATTTGCTGTCTGTGCTATGCACTTTCCCTGTGTTGTTGGATTATTGGCTATTTTTCCTTTATTTACTGCCTGCCTTCTCTTGTTCCATTATAATAACTTCCGCTTTTCAGGTGTTTGGACAATCCTTAATTATCTGAAATAAATGCTTAGACAGGGACATCAAGCCTTAATAGGAGTGATTCTGTTTAATATCACTTTAGATTCTTTCACGTGAAATAGAAAATAGACTCTTACATTGACTTTTGATTACAGGAACTAGCAGGAGAATTGGAAGACCCATACTGACTTTGAACAGATTAGAGCTTGAAACTTCTTTTGGAAATGACTACTTTTAGATTTGGTATGTTTGCTAAGAACACTAAGACTGATTTGAGGTCAGTACAATGGACAATGTCAGGCTTAATGGAAGAAGCACATGGTGTTGGATGTTTTTAAGAAAATCAAAGGCAGACTTCTGAATATTTGGCCCACTTGCTGATTGAATATTTGGGTTTACTAATTTCTCTACTATGGTAGTTGAACATTTCTTGTAAAACACAGACACCTTCCTTAATGCTGCTGAATTTCCTGGTGATGATTAATTGACAGAGGCATATGTCCAGATATTCTCATTCTCATTAATGTGTCAGTGGGTCTATATCTTATGGTAAAGAAGAAATGTGCATATTAGAAATTTTGCATTACTGTTTTGTGAAATTAAAAGAGCTACAATTATATCTGTTTTCTAATACTTTATGGAAGACTGTATACTTTATATGTAGCAAGATATTCAATATTCAAGGAAAATAGTAAGTTTTAAAAGGTGAATATGTTATAAATTATAATAGATTTTGGCTTCCTTCAAAATTGTGCAAGATTTATACATTATTACTCTGATTATGGAGAATTTTAGTTAAAGTAACGTTGGAATTGAACATTTATGAAACCACATTGTATGTATAATGCTAACCAAAATATGGTTACATTTTAGATCACAAAGATCATTAAGCCAAGGATTAGAAAACCCTGAAGAAATGGTATTGCCCTTACAGCTTGATTAATACTTGAGAGGATTTCGAAGGATAGATGGAGCTTGATATAGTCAAAATGTTTACATTTTAGATATGAAACTAGAATTTCTTTGCTTTTTTTAGGGGAGATGGTTGGAATTCTATATAGATATTTGAAGACTGGAAATAAATGATAGCAAATTTAAATAAAAATATTTAAATTTGAAGTACTAGTAAAATGGACAGTAAAGGTTACCACTTTGTGCTCCTGACCTGGTTCCAACACAGCCCCCCAAACCAGGAGTGGGCATTGTGATGAGATGGATCTGCAAGAGAAGACTTCTACTTTTTTTGTCAGAGGAGCAGGAAAGGGATCGCCTAATGCTAAGAGATAGAGAATAAATCCTGTCCTCCTCTTCTGTTTTAATGCTTTAGCAGTCTTGTGACAGGGATAGCATTTATAGAAGCAGCAGTAGGCTCCTGGCGATACCTAACATTCTGAACAAATGGGACTTTCTTCTTTGCTCAGAATTGCTGTAGTTTCAAAAGATGGGGGTGGAGACACTGCTTCTGTTTTTTCTCTGTCTTCCTGTTGCTTAGCTCTGCAGTTGTTGGAGATGTGGGGCAAGTAGAGTAAAAGTAGAGTAAAGACTCACCTTTCTGAAATAGGACGCACTAGGGAAATGTTAAGTGCATGAGAGATTGTGGTGGAGGAGCAAAGGAGAATACATCAAGTACTACACAGATTCAAACATGACTGGAGTGTTATAATTGTAATGCAGTTTTTCCTTTCTAAACTGTGTATACCTTTTGTTGACACCCTCCATCTTTTCTTCCATTTGTGGTTGCCGTTTTATTGTGTTGATGGTGTCTTTGGATGCACGATTTTTAATTTTCATTAAGTCTAATTTGTCTAGTTTTTCTATTGTTGTCGCCTGTGCCTCTGGTGTCATGATTAAGTATTAGCGGCACATGTCTAGATATTCTTTTCAGTAATGTGTCAGTGGTCCATGTTGTAAGAAACAACTGCCAAATCCAGTGTCCAGAAGTTTTGCAGTACATATTGGTCAGAAGACTTTCTAGTTGTAGGTTTTACATTTTGTTCTTTCATCTGTTTTGAGTTATCTTTAGTATATGATACTGAGGAAGGCTCTAATTTCATTCTTCTTCATGGGATTATCCAGCTTGCTCAGCACTATTTGTTGAAAACTTTCCTTTCCCAACTGAACAGTCTTTACTGTTTTGTTGAAACCATTTGACTGTACCTGTGAGGGTTTCTTTCTGGGCTCTCTATTCTATACTGTTAGTTTGCATGCCTGTATTTATGTTAGTACTGCATTGCTTGATTACTGTGGCTTTGTCTTGGCTTTTAAAATTAAAGAGAGTCCTACTTTGTTCTTCTTTTCAAAATTGTTTTGGCTATTCTGGATCTCTTGAGATTTCATATGGATTTCAATATGGGGTTTTCTATTTCTGCAAAAAAAAAAAAAAAATTGTGATTTTTAATAGGGATTGCATTGAATTTGTAGATCCCTTTGGGTAGTACAGGTTGAATGAATGTCCCCTATCCAAAATGCTTGGTACCAGAAGTGCTTTGGATTTTGGATTTGGATTCCAGAATTTGGAATATTTGCATTATGTTTACTGGTTGAACATCCCTGATCTGAGTTTCATGTTAGTACATGGGGACATCTTTTTGCTATTGGTCCATTCTATGTAAATGTATTATTCTGCCTTTTTAATTTTTTGACTTTGATGCTTTTTCCATTCCTTTTTATAAGAGGTTTATTTTACTGAACTTTAATAGGAAGACAATTTTTGAGACAACTTAGGGAGTGCCCTCTTCTATTTTTCTTGTGCCATCTACAGATATAGCAGCTCAGTTTTGAAATTACCTGCTTCTGTTTCCCTCCTCCACTTTGATTGCTCCTTTTACCATTTCTCTGCTGAGTAGTTTTTATTCTGTTCCAAATTTCTGTTAGTTGGATTCTGTATTCGAAGGGAACTCTGGGTTGCCAATTTTGAGAGTCCTCAATCCCTTTAACTCTGACCAAGTGTTCTTTGTATTAATTTCAGAGAAAGTTGCTTGAGTGGATAAAACCCTTCTAGGTAGAACTCTTTTCGTGTTGGCCTGCTCATAGTCTCAGGGAATGTCTCTTGACTAACCTGGGGTTCTGCTATCATCCTGTCAGTCATGTACCTTGTTTCATGGCCAAATTCCCTCTGCTTCTTCCTGCATCACTTCTGATGAGAAAGGTCTTGCCTCTGGTGGTATTTCATCTTCATTTGGCTGTGTTTGGGGGGTTATGATGACAGCTTATCTATTTGTTGAAAATACTGTTCATGGGCTTTAGTTCTTATTCTTTTTTTTTTTTTTATTTAGTTCTGTTTTTTTAATGGGGATTGTTGGAGATTGAAAAATGGTCTCTCTACTGTCATTGAGGTCTTTATACCAATACTTTTCTTTTAATCATATATAACGGTTAGGGATATAATTGAGTAATTTCTACTTACTTCCATATGGAGACAAGTAAACGTATACCTGTATTCTCAAATGGAAGAAAGAAAAAACAATCATGTATGCGTGCCTTTTACATTAAAGTTCAGGAAAATATGCTTTTAAAAATCACAAAGTTTAACACAATTGTATATATTTATAGGGTACATGTGATAAGATACATGCAGGCAATGTATAATGACTCAGTCAGGGTATACCATCATCTCCATTTATTATTTTTGGTGGCAGGAGCATTTCAAATCTCTTCTAGTTAGTTGAAATAGAAAATATATTGTTGTTAAGTATAGTCACCCTTCTAAGTATATGTTTGCACCATTAACTAACCTTTTCTAATCCTTAACATGCAATAATTGTCTTTCTGTGCCTGGCTCATACCACTTAATGACCTTTTTAGTTCTATCCATTAGTATCTATCTAATGTTTACACCATTAACCAACCTTTTCTAATCCCTTTCCTTTACCCCGTTTCAGCCTCTGGTAACTATCATTCTACTATCCATTTCCATGAGACCAATTTTTTTTTAGTTCTCACATGAGTGTGAGAACGTGCAATAATTGTCTTTCTTTACCTGGCTCATACCACTTAATGATCTTTTTAGTTCTATCCATGCTGCTGCAAATGACAGGAAAGCCTTCATTTTGTGGATGAATAACATTCATGTGTATATGTGTATATGTACCACATTTTCTTTTTTCATCCATTGACAGATGATTAAATTGATTCCATTTATTGGCTGTTATGGAGAGTGCTACAATAAACATAAGGATGTAAGCATCCCTTTGATACCCTGATATCCCGTCCTTTGCTTAAATACCCAGTAGTATGTATGGCAGTTGAAATTTTAGCTTTTTGGAAATACTACATACTGTTTTCCATAATGGCCGCACTAATTTACATTCCCACCGGTGGAGCATAAGAATTTATTTTTCCACATCCTTGCAATAGTTTTTTTTTTTCTTTTTGAGACTAGCCATTTAACTGGTGTGAGATGATCTCTCCTTCTGGTTTTGATTTATACTTCCTTGATAATTAGTGAGGTTGAACATTTTTCATATGCCCGTTGGCCATTTGTATGTCTTCTGAGAAATATCTATTCAGATCCTTTGTCTACTTTTTAATGAAATTCTTTTTTTTTCCTGTTGATTTGTTTGAGTCTCTTGTCAGATGAAGACTTTGCAAATATTTTTTCTCATTCAACAGATTGTTTTTTCACTCTGATTGTTTCCTGTGCAAAAGCTTTTTAGTTTAATATAGTTTCATTTATCTATTGTTGTTTTTGTTGCCTGAACTTTTGAAGTCTTAGCCATAAAATCTTTGCCTAGACCAATGTCCTAAAGCATTTCCCTAATGTTTTTTTTTTTTTTTTTTTTTTTCTGTAGTTTCATAGTTTTTGGTCTTATGTTCAAATTATGAATCCATTTTGAATTGATGTTTGTATAGGGTGAGAAGTGTGGGGTGTAGTTTCATTCTTCTGCATATGAATGTCCAGTTTTCCCAGGGTTTATTCCTGGCACTTATTTTTGAGAAGTTGTTGACTGTAAATATATTGATTCATTTCTGGGTTCTTTGCTCTGTTCCATTGGTTAATGTATTTGTTTTTATATCAATTCCATGCTGTTTTGTTACGGTAGCTTTATAGTTTGGTTCCATATGAACTTTAGGATTGTTTTTTTCTGTTTCTGTGAAGAATGACCTTTGTATTTTGAATAGGGATTGTACTGACTCTGTAGCTTGCTTTGGGTTATATGGTCATTTTAACAATAATCTTCTGATTTATGAGCTTGGGATGTCTTTCCATTTGTTTGTGTCCTCTTTAATTTCTGTTGTTAATGTTCTTTAGGTTTTGTTGTGGAGATCTTTTACCTATTAGGTAAATTTATTCTTAGGTATTTTAATTTTATTTTTTGTAGCTATTATAAATAGGACTGCCTCTTTAATTTGTCTTGCAGCTAGTTAGCTGTTGTATAGAAACAGTAGTTATTTTTGCATGTTGATTTTGTATCCTGCACCTTCATTGAATTTAACTATCAGTTCTAAGAATTTTTTGGTGGAACCTTTAGGTTTTTCTAAGTATCAAATTATGCTATTGGCAAAGAGGGCTAATTTGAATTCCTCTTTTCCAATTTGGATTTTTTTTTTTTCTTGCTTGATTGCTCTGGTAGTGACATTAAAGTACTACGTTGAGTGGGAGTGGTGAAAGTGGACATCCTTGTCTGGTACCAGTTCTTAGAGAAAAGGCTTTCAGATTTCGTCATTCAGTGTGATACTAGCTGTGAATTTATATATGGCTTTTATTGTTTTGAAGTATGTTCTTTTTATGACTAGTTTGAGTTTGTTTTTTTAGACAGGGTCTCACTGTGTCGCCCTTGGGAGAGTGCTGTGGCATCACAGCTCACAGCAACCTTAACTTTTGGGCTTAAGCGATTCTCTTGCCTCAGCTTCCCAAGGAGCTGGGACTACAGGCGCCCACCACAACACCTGACTTTTTTGTTACAGTTGTCATTGTTGTTTAGCTAGCCTGGACTGGGTTCCATCCTGCCACCCTCGGTGTATGTGGCTGTCTTTGTAACCACCGTGTTACAGGCGCTGAGACTACTTTAAGTGTTTTTATCATAAGGGATGTTGAATTTTGTCAAATGCTTTTTCTATGTCTTGTTGAGATTATATCGTTTTTGGGCTTGATTTTGGTATTGTTTCACATTTATGAATTTGCATATGAACCATCCTTGTATCACTGGGAAGAATCCTACTTAATTATGGTATAAGTTTTTGATATGTTGTTAGATTTGGTTCACTAGTATTTGGATATGGTGAGGATTTTGCCTCTATGTTCATCAGGAATATTGACCTGTAGATTTTCTTTTTTTCTTTGTTTTTTTTTGGTTGTTGCATTATTTTCTAGTTTTGGTATTGGCAAAATGCTCGCCTTACTGAATGAATTAGGAAGAATTCCCTCCTCTTAAGGTTTTTGGAACAGTTAGAGAAGAATTGCTTTTATTTCTTTACAGGTTTGGTAGAATTCAGCAGTCCCATCCTGGGCATTCCTCTGTTGAGAGACTTTTATTATTGAATCAATCCCATTATTCATTATCAGTGTAAGTTTTTGCATTTTTTGATTCCGTCTTGGTAGATTGTATGTGTTCAGGAATTTATCTGTTACCCCTATGCTTTCCAATTTCTTAAAGTATGGTTGTTCATAACAGTCTAATGATCCTTTGTGTTTCTCTAGTATCAGTTGTAATGTGTTCCTTTTTTGTTTTTGATTTTAATGTATATATGTTTTGGTTTTCTCTCTTTTTTTTTTTTGTTAGTCTACCTAGAAGTTTATTAATTTTTATCCTTTTAAAAACTCAACTTTTTGTTTTGTTGCTTCTTTGTCCGGGGTGTCCCCAAAGTCCCCTTAAAGTCGACATACATGGGAAAAATGTGAAAGTGTGGCTAAATGTACCTTTATTTACAAAATATTCATTATGACATTTTACGACCAATATGTAGAGAACATTTCATAAATATTTTGCAAAATGTCATAATTGTTAATGTTTCAGCCTCTACTATAGTTTTGCTACAATCTTTATTTCTTTTCTACTAATGTTTGGATTTGGTTTGTTTTTGATTTGCTAGCTCCTTGAGGCACACTGTTAGGTTGCTATATTTTAAGGCAACCTAAATTCAAATTATATTATGTCAAAAGTATTTTTTAAGGCTGATCTTATTCTTTATTCTTTTTCTTTTATAAAATATGGATTTAAGATTTATCTTCGCTTGGCTTATTAAATAGTTGTCTTGTGCTTTTATATTTGAAGTTATTTGGCTTCAAAGAAAAAGGCTATGTTTTTTATTCCTTTTTCTAAAATAACATTCCATTGATAAGCTTCTGATTTGTCTTTATCAATGTCTTCATTTATAGGGTCCTCAATGCTAACTTTTATTCAGATTAAAGTCAAAGAATATGTATATTAGTTTCCTAGAGCTGCCATAACAAAGGACTAGATGGCTTATCTTCTACCTGAATATAAGGGGAATGGTGGGTGTGTGCATATATGTGTTTGAGAGAGATAGTTTTATATATTACAACTAGGGGCTTGAAGAAGTGGGAGTATTGTAGCTTCCAAAAAGCTTCCAGGTAGATTCTATTACCTGCATATTCCTTGTCCCTAACCCTTCCCTCCACATACCCAAAATGCATCTGAAAAGCTTGTTATAGTCATTAAATTAGGTGGTACTTGAGTTGACCTTATTGACAATAAGTGAAATGCTGCTGCAGGCAGGGGAAACGTGTATGTTAGTTTCAAATTATGTTCAAAAAATTGTAGGTAGGGTGGTTGGCTGAAGAATAAGGTATGAGTCATACTCATATATTGCCTTCTGTAAGGATAAAAGGAGGTGTGAATCTTATGATGAGGACATTGGAATTATTAGTTATCTATTGAAAAATGTATTGGGGTTCTATAGAAAAACACTGTAAGAGGACATGTAAGTAGATATGGATATATAAATATTATGAATTGGCTCACAAAATAATGGAGACTGGTAAGTCCAAAATCAACAGAGCCAATGACTCAGGCTTTCATTGATCAGATGAATTTCACTCCCACTGTGAAGGCCATGTCCTTTACTCAGTTTATCTATTTAAATTTTATTCTCATCCAAAGATGCCCTTACTGGGGCACTTAGAATAAAATTTAACCAAATATCTGGACACTCTATGGTACAGTCAGTTTGATGCACAAAATTAATCATTACTAAGTCACTAAAATAAAATTAAATTGTGTGTTATTTCTTGTTTTGGCATAATTATTTTTGGTAATTATATGCATAACTTGACCATTTAGAAATTCTCATGTATGGGGATGAGGTATTAATGGAAAAATTTAGGCTTATTAATTAAAAAACATATAGTTTTTAATACAAACTTGTAGAGTTAAAGTCATATTCTTGTGTGGGTTTTTGCTCTGTTAAGTCACACTTACATTACTCTTCGATGTCATAGATAAATGAAGTGTTATTCAGTATAAATCATAGCATGTGGTAAAATAATTTTGGGGGAGCCTTACTAGTTTTGACATCAAAATATTTTACCGTCTGCCACTGGTGGCGTTTTAGGAAGATGTGAAGAAGTTATTTCAAAAATAAAAGGGTAATATGAAAGCTAAAACTCAGGCAAATATTAGTCATCAAGTTGACAACTCAGATATGATTTAATGGCAAACTTAACATTTTCATAATTTATCCCTGGGTCTTTCTGGGGAGAGAACAAAGATTAGATTCTTGTTAGAGTTTTTATAATTTCTTGGATGCAAAATGATTTCATGATTGCCTTTGGTGTGGTGTTTTTATTTTAACCTCTAATAATTTTTAGGAAGTACTTTATTAATAGAAGAAAAGATTAAGCATTCTGTAGGCTTCTCTTTTTGCTTTGATTTCATCATTAACCTCAAGGAAGTTGTTAAATACTTTGCTTTGAGATTAAATAGGATTAATCATTATGTTTGGAAAGCACTTTATGCTTCAGGAAAAAATGAATTTTAAATATATTATATACTTTTTTTCTCTTTCAATGAGTTGAGGGATATTCGAAAAACTCAGGGATTGAGGAGGTACAATTTATTGGAATCCTGTTCTGATTGTTGTATTCCTTTCCATTTTGAGGTTTGAAGTACACTCATTATTTTTATCTTTCTTGAAAGATCTGAAGTAAATTAACATTCTCAATTAAGATTGTCAGTGCATATTTGTGAAATTATTAATGGGAATCGTAGTAGATTTAGTAGACAAACTAAGATAGGAACAATAAGAACTAGTGGGTATTTTTTTTTTTTTTTTTAATATTGTTGGGGATTCATTGAAGGTACAGAGAACCAGGTTACATTTACTGCATTTGTTAGGTAAAGTCTTCCTTATAATTGTGTTCTGCCCCCACAAAGGTGTCTATTTTAGCTTTAAATAAATTCAAGTATGAAAACCTACAACTGTTAACCAATGTGTATTCCATTGTTACATATGACTGTTGTATGTTTGGTGAAACTTGGAAATTTGAAAGGAAAGCTTCAGGGGATGAAGTTTATATGGTTTGTTTACCAAATTCTCAAATATTAAGACTTTAAGAGAGCACCTGAAGTCAGAAATGGGTCATATTTTGAGCAGACAAAAGGAATCTCAATGTTGTTTTTTCTTTCTTTTTTTTTTTTTTTCCAAATTAACACAGAGGTACAAATTTTAGGTTGTTGTTTCTAGTTCTATGGTAAATTTCAAGTTGCAGTTGAGCCCTTCACCCAGAGGGCATGCTGACCACCCTCTTTCCGTGCCCCCTGCAGAGTTCTCAACTTAACATTCTTATTGAATATATGTGTCCATAACAATAAGAATAAACTAGGCCAACATTTATTGGTTATTTCTTTGTACCAGGCATTATAGATAATTTTACACAATTTAGTTAATCCTCATTAAAATCTCATAATGTGAGTCTTTTATTCACATCTCTTACCTCTTTTGTATTTATTTTAAGTGTTTAATAGGATGACAGTATTGTGTACCATTGTGAAAGTTGAGACTTAACAATCTTGTATGAGACAGTAGACTCATTAAAGGCAGTCACTTCTTGCAACAGCTTTGAGCTGTTTCTTATTATATTGAAGGCATCAATAAGTGAATGAAGTACTCTTTTAATCCATCTCCTTGCCCTTAAATTATTGTTCTACAGATATGTGCTTAATAATGATATTCTTTAAAATAATCTCCTTATAGGCAATTTGACTTTGCATAGAAATTGATCTTTAGTGTCTCATTTCACCCATGTGAAATAATACTAAAATGTGAATATGCTATTTTCAACATCATCAAAATATTGAATTTATATAAAATTTAAAAATTGTATTTGCCTCAATAGTTTAATGAATATTATTGAACGCCTATTACATTTCTTATAATCATAATTGTTAAATATATACTGCTTTCTTTTCCTTGTGTCACCTTTCCTATAATGGGTGAGCAACTGCTTAATTGTAAAACCTGATGAGACATTCAGATGAAAGTAGTGGTTGGGTGGATTTGGGGTTCTTTAAAAGTTTACATCAAAAATATCAAACTTTTTGTACAATGGGTTACTCTACAGTTCTTTCTCACTAAACTCAATGTTCTTCAATTGCTATACTTGTGAAAGAAGATTAAAGAAAACTGTAGAATTACCCCAAATTATTCCATTTTGAGTGAATTAATCAGCTATAGTAAGCAGTAAATATTTCTTTTAAAAAAAAACCTTCTGTAATCTCCACATTATATAAAATCAGTGCAGTACCTGATTTTTTCTATTTAGCTGTACATTAGAATCACATGTGGAACCTCACAGAGGTGCAGGTAGAATCATGTTGAAAGGGTTATAGGCATGTGTATTTGGAAAAAGGAAAACAAAAAGATACTTGGAGTTGATTTTGATATGCAACCAGCTGAGAACCATTGAATTAAAATGTTGCCAGAATTTCTTTCTGCAGTAGGTCCCTGGTCTCAGAAATCCAAGAATGAACCCACGGACTACAGAGATCAGTGATAAGATAGGATTTATTAGATAGAACGGAATAGAAGGACAGAAAGGCACCAGAGTCCTGGCAGATGGGGAGACTCAAGAGGGAAATCCCTGTGTGGGTCTTTCATCTATTCTAGGGGCTTTATACTGTTTTGGGAATTACACTTGGCCAGGACTTGATGGAGTTCAATGTTGATTAACAACTGATTGCGGGTATTAACAAATGAAAATGAATCAGTTTCTTCAGGTGGAGGGAGAGGGAAGCAGCAGAGGTCCACTTCAGAAGTGACCTAGCTTACTTGAAAACTAGGGTGTGAGGGAGTCCTTGTCCAGCCCATAATGGGAGAAACCCTGTATCAAAAATGAGGAAGCAATGAAAATTTTGAATGACTATAGACAGATTGAAAATTTATTATTATTAGTGGCAAAGGACACATCAATGTGGTCCATAGAAACTGTAAGAAAATGGCCAGTCTGGCACAGACCAGTATAGAATACAAATGTTGAGAATTAGAAGAGATTATCTGACAGGATAGAAACTAGCATGATAAAAGATCCACATTAAAGGTTTACAAAAACTTCCTCTATCAGATTTAGGATCTTTTGGCAACTATCCCTCTTAGTTAAATAAATGACTTGTGATTCTATTTGATATTTGACAAAACTTCCAAAACCAAAATTCTAAATTCAGTCTTTTTTTAACCTCAGATTAACTTTTTAAGTATTAGGTTTTTTTATTTTAATAGACTTTGAAATTTAAAGTTTAGATAGTAACACAAATAGCATCCGTATCTTTTGCCTAGGTGCACTAGTTCACCAGTTTATTTTTGCCTCATTTGTTTTATTTCTCTGTCTTTTTCTCTCTCTCTTCCTCTCTCAACCCATAGAATTGTGAGCTAGTCCATTGGTAGTGTTTTAAGCCACCAGATTTGCAGTACTTGTTATATAGCAACCTAAGAAAAAAAGTAAAACCCTTTATAATCTTTGAATCAAATAAAAAATCACAATAGAAAATAAAGTGAGAGAAAATGAATGAAATCCTTTAAACTGAAAGTAAAGTAATTTAAGTTGAATGAACACAATACAGTGTTTGAGGTACAGTTACAACAGTTATTAGAGGAAAATTTTGAGCCTTAGAGTAAATATTCCCAGTAAAGGAAAAGCAGGAAGTCAACAACTTAAATTCTTTTTAATGAAATTGGGAAAGAATAGCAAATGAAGCCCAAAGGTGGTAAAAGGAATAAATTACTGAAAATAGCAGAAGCTTGTGAACTAGAAAATAAACATATAAGAGAACAAACAAAGATTTTTCTGGAAGATGTTATAAAATTGTTTAAGACCTTAGCAAGAGTGGTCATGAAAAATATCAAAGGCTCAAGTAATCAGCATCAAAATGGAAAAGAAACATCAATGCAGTTCCTATAGTCAACAAAATAAGATGTTATGAGCAACTTTATGATGATCATGAGAATTCAGTTGAATGTTCTGGTTAATAAAACTTACTAAGACATAAAAAAAATATGAATAGTTGTTTATCCATTTAAGACATTGAATCTTTAATTAAAAACTTGCTACAAAGAGACAGTTGGCTGTTGTCAGTGAATTCTATAAAACCATCCAAAAGAAGAAATAACATCAATCTTATACACTTTTCCAGAGTATAGAAAAGGAACACTTCTCAACTTGTGTGAGGATAGTCTAACTGTTCAATGATAATAGGGTAGGACCTTCTAAGAATATAAAATTATGGGTTAAATTTTTCATGATATTCTTAATTTTTTCTTTATAAAATAAAATTATAAATTAGAAAGATGGAAATAATACTTAAATTATTCACAATCAATGTTTATAGAGAACTAAAAATTTATAGAACATTAACATTTAAATGTACATTTAGCAAGATTACTGACTAAAATGTCTCTATAAAACATATTTTTATGTATAACAACAAATAAGAAATTAAAAATATCAACTTGTAGTAGCATCACCAAATAATTAGGAATACATCTAACATAAACTGAAAGGACTCTGCACTTGGAATTAATACGCTTTGAAAGAAATTAAGGAAAATTTCAGGATATGGGGGGATATTTTCTTTGAAAGGCTTGTTATTTTAAAGACATCATTTTTGTCTAAAACTCAAGGCTTGTTTTTGTGGAAATTGATTGTAAAATTTATATGACAATGAAAGTTTCCGACACATAATTTTTTGTGTTTAGGATAGCTAAAACCTGGCATAAGACAAAGGCCAAATAGATTCTGAATGACTTCATTTCCTTTTATATTTTGTTTTTGTAGGTTGGTAGTAGTATGCCAGTTTTCTTTTATTATTGTTGACTTATATTTGGTACAGCGTAGAATTAAAGAAGGATAAAGAAACAGGAGGGGAAAATTTACTACATATGCTGAATTTGTTTTGAAAAATTTCTAACTTTATACATTATTTTATTAATTTGCCAAAATAATTGTTTGTAAATTACTTTGTATTCATTAATTTTTTGATTCTTTGTTCTTTTGTAGAAGCATTATGAAATATAACTGTCTGGGCTTTTGCTAGAACACCACAAAGTCAATGTCTCTAATCATTTAATTTCATGATGTGTACTATTGGACTACCTTAGTCTTCAAAAAACACCCACTTTTATAATAGCTGTCTCCTGATTGAGAGCTCTCAGGATGCTGTTATCCAAGAGGCCTCCATGGGCACTAGGCCTCCAGATCTGAGTTTACTTGAGTTTTTGACTTTAGAATTCACTACTAAATCATTCCATAGTTTTTAATTAATTCTCTTGGCTGTTGGTCATGTGATGTTACTTTTCTTACCTCAATACATTTTAAAATTTGTTTTTATTGTTCTTAATTATGTGCAAAGTCCTTTGTTCCCATTTCTAAGCAAAACCTACTCATTTTTCAAGAGTAAGCTTCTAGTTCATTTTATTATAAAGAGTGATTTTGTCACCATTTCATCTCTTTGCACAATGATCCGTCATACTACCAGGGATATTAATTCATGTCCTTTAATTATGTTGAATTTCATTAACATCATATAATTTAATGTAAAGACTTTAGGGTTGTTAGAAACCTTGTAGCTGAGTGCATGGAGTCCTACAGAGATGAAATGATTTCAAGGTCATGTATCTTAGTGTCACAGATCTCTTATCTAGAGGAAAGTAATTGATCCATTTAAATTACTTTGTTTACATATGTTTAGCTTTCTTGAATTTGTAGGGTGCAAGAGAATGAAGAATGTGTTAGATTATTTTGCAGAAATTACTGAAGAAAATATAGCATATCAGTAAAGGCATGAGCTTTTGGGAAGACCTTGGTTTAGATACCCCTGTGAGTGCAAATAGGTGTTATAAAACACGTAGCTAAGAATACGTATTTTGAGATTTTACATGGGATAAAGACTCTGAAAGCTTTTAACTTCATATGAAAATACTTCATCAGTAAATGTTAGATGTCTTTTTTCTCTTATAGTGGAATTCTTTCAAGTTGAATCCTTTTTCTATTACTCACATCCCTGTGAATCTTAGGCAAGTTACTTTACTTTTCTGAAATCCAGCTTCCTGAATCTGTTGCATAAATTCAGACTAATATTGTTCTTGTGGGGTTATCAGAGGATTACTAGTAACATAATATATAGCTCCAGGAACGTGTAATATTCTTAAGTGGAGGGTTATAATAGGAATGCTATTAACTGATGATATTATTTTAAATTATCTGTCCTCTCTGGCTTTGGAAAAATCAACTAACTATTGCAAGGTCAATGGTTATATAGAACATGTTGTACAAAATTGCCAGTGAAAGTGGCAGCTGAGTCAAAAGTTATTTTGATTCAGGACTCTTCAAGATTTGGCTTCGTTTTCTTTGTCCCTGACATGGAATGGCTCTTTAACTTTAACTGGCAACTAGTTAGGCATTTCTTAGTACTTTGGATTTACTTGCTGTAGCAGAGGACTGGGTATCTTTTGAGAGAACGTATCCAGGATCTGTAGAGGTGAATATCACTATGTCACATAGTTTGTAATTTTAAATCAGAGCATTTCAAACCTAAATTTCAGGAAATTTTTCCCACCATTTTTACTTGTTATGGTAATAGTCAAAACAGGAACTTAATTTTGTTGAATTGACTATCTGGAGAAACACTAAGGAAAATGCTACTTAGCCAGGACACTAGGTAGCCCCATGAGTCTGTGCATAGAAGATTCTTACAGCCTAAAGAATGAATCTGCCTGCCTAAGAAGTGGGGATATGTCAGATTCTGGGGGACTCCTTATGACATGGAACAATTGAATTGGTAAACCAAATAGATGTTACCTCTGATTACTCCCTTCAAATGTCTCCTAAAATCTCTTATTTCTGTTGGTTGCCCAATGGCTGGTTAACTACTCACAAAGTGTTCAATGAATAGATTCATTGATTTTAGCAGCAACCAGAGTCAAGAACATCTCAGTGTGTAGTACAGGTCACTCCACAGTCCTAAAGCCACAACCTGCCTATTCTTAGTCAATAACTAAACACTGCAGGTGAGTACAGGTGTGTCAGGATATTAGTGTTTTGTTCCATGTTTTGTTTGAAACTTAACATTTCTATTTATTTTTTAATCTTAGAGAAAATTTCCCAAGAGATTTGTGTAGTTATGGACACCAAAGAAGGTGAAGAACATGTAGGTCATCTTCTTGAAGCAGTGCTGAAATGTGAATTAAATGTAAGTATTCAAAGACTGAGTTTGATAAAAAACTATGATTGCCAAACACTTTTATAGTATAGAATATATAGTATATATATAGTTTGTTTTTTTTTTTTTTTTTTGGAGACCAAGTCTTATTTTGTCACCCTCGGCAGAGTGCCATGGCATCACAGCTCACAGCAACCTCAAACTCTTGGGCTCAAGTGAGTCTCTGGGCCTCAGCCTCCCAAGTAGCTGGGACTACAGGTACCTGCCACAATGCCAGACTATTTTTGGAGATGGGGTCTCACTCTTGCTCAGGCTGGTCTCAAACTGCTGAGCTCAGACAATCCACCTACCTTGGCTCCCAGAGTGCTGGGATTATAGGCACCAGCCACCACCTACCAACAAATCCTTTCCTAAGGCAAGGTTACCCTGCAGCCAAACTATCTTAGGTTAATTTATCTTCTCAGGCCTCAAACCACTGCAATCTGACCTCTACCCCAGCTCTTCCAAAGGAATTGCTCTCGGTAAGAGCCTCAGCGACCTCCCTATTGAGAAATGCACAGGGTGTTTCTCAGTCCTTACCTTAATTTACTGCAATAATTGACTATCTAGTTCAGGGGTCCTCAAACTTTTTAAACAGGGGGCCGGTTCACTGTCCTCAGATTGTTGGAGGGCTGGACTATAGTTTGAAAAAAAAAAACTATGAACAAATTCCTATGCACACTGCACATATCTTATTTTGAAGTAAAAAAAAAAAAAACCAAAACAAAATGGGAACAAATACAATATTTAAAATGAAGAACAAGTAAAGTTAAATCAACAAACTTACCAGCATTTCAATGGGAACTATGGGCCTGCTTTTGGCTAATGAGATGGTCAACGTCTGGTACCATGTTTGTCGCTGTTAGTCATAA
>CAUYPK010088125.1:0-10900 GCA_963574355.1 Loris lydekkerianus | reverse complement strand
ATATAAATGTCATTAAAGTATTTAATTTCTCCATCATAAATGAAACTCAGTTTAGCTGGATACAGGATCCGGGGTTGAAAGTTATTTTGCTTTAGGAGATTAAAAGTCGATGACCACCCTCTTCTGGCTTGAAAAGTTTCAACAGAGAGATATGTAGTCATTCTAATATTCTTCCCTTTGTAGGTAATGGCTTTCTTTCGTCTGGCTGCTTTGAGAATTTTCTCTTTCATATTAACTTTAGTGAAGTTAATTATGATATGCCCTGGGGGATGTCTTATTCCAATTGAGTCATGCTGAGGTTCTGAAACTGTCTGCTATCTGAATTTCAGAATCTCTTGGCATGTCTGGAAAATTCTCTTTCATAATTTCATGGAGAAGGGCCTCTGTGCCTTGCGAAGCCACTTCATCACTTTCAGGGATTCCAATAAGGCAGATATTAGCCTTCTTCGAATTATCCCAGAGCTCTCTGAGAGAACGATTCATTTTTGCTCTTCACTTCTCTTCCTTTTTGAGAGTTTGGGAGCGTTCAAAAGCTTTGTCTTCAATGTCAGAAATCCTTTTTTCTGCTTGCTCCACTCTGTTACTGAGGAATTCTACTGTATTTTTCAGATCTTTGAGGGCTGCAAATTCTTGCTTCAGTGCATCAAAATTTTTGGTGGTTTTGTCTTTAAATTCATTAAATTCTTGAGACAACTTTTGAATTTCTTCTCATATTTCTTACTCCAACTTTTGAATTACTCCTTGAATTTTTAATTCCAAATTTTCCTCCATTCTATTAATCTTGTTTGCAATCCAAATTCTGAATTCGATTTCTGACATCTCAGCCAGCTGTTTATGAATGGGATCATCAGTTACATCTGCCATCCCTTTCCTTGAGGAGGTTGATCTATTCTGGTTATTCATGTTACCAGAGTTTTTCCACTGATTCCACCCCATGATTATTTTAGACCATTTGACTTTTCCCCTGGAGCTTTGTTGAGGACACATGCTGTGCTATGGCCTGAGAAACTGGGGACCTGTTTGGTGTGGTGTGGCTAAGTGGTTCTGTGTTGTTTTTAGCTGGTTCCATCCGTCCCTAGTGAAACAGTTACTCTGGGTTGAAGTCTCAGCTGTGGAGAAACACCAGCAATTCAGTCACCCTGCCCCCCACAGGCAACAATTGGAAAAGGAAAATCAAACCTTCCTACAAGCACACACCCAGGGCACCACTTGAATAGTCCTTGGGCAATTGGCTCAGTTCAAAAGATCCAAATCAATTGTCTCTGTCAGCACCTGTCTCAGGTGGGACAGTTTAAAAGGTCTCTGGCAACAGGATTGTAGGGGTCTGGTGACTACTCAAATATGACTTTATCCGGTGCTCCATGAAGTCAGGAGGCCCCACCCAGCAAATAGATTAATCTGGGAAGGTTGATGCCTCCTTCCCCACATTGCACCTCTGTCACACCCAGTCACTGATAGCTCCGCAGGGCTGTGACCCAGTTGCCTCCAGTGAGCAGATACTCCAGGGGTTTGCACCTGCCTGAATCACTAGGAAATCTATATCTGCTGAGCCAGGCTGCTGCTCTCTGCCTGTATCCAGCAGGAGGAGCTGAGGCCTGACAATCTTGAGCACTTTTTGGAGGCTGGGGGGTGTTCACTCAGTTCCAGCCCTGCCCGTGATTAATGTTACTAACCAAACAGAACAACTTTGTGGGAATTTGTTTCTGTCCCTGCTAAATTCCCCTGCAGAAGAGAAGCTGTTTTGAGTTTCCAGAACCTGCACCTCAGGACCTGTTTTTGCTCCTGCAGATTTGCATTCGCAGCATGGTTAGCTGTCAGTTCTAGCCTCCTGCCTTCCTTTGTCTATAGGCTGACGATCCCCTGAGGGCCGTGTGCATCTTAGGCTCGGTAAAGTGGTCATCTGGGTCAGCCCTGCCCTGGGAATTTCCTGGTTCTGTGCATGCGTTTTCTAGTCCCTGTGCTCCACCCAGGCTGGTACCGCCTCAGGGAAACCCTTTACTCATGGGGCCTGCATTTCAGTCCCAGATCTGTTCCGCGATGGTTGCCACCTAAGAAGATGGCTGGCCTCCTCCCATTGCCCAGGTAGACAGGAGATGTGGCTTCAGAATATCCAGGAGTGAGCCCTACTGTTGCCATAAACGGCTGCTGCTCTGAGCCTCAGGGCACTGCCGCTCCAGCGTGGTTCCCTCTCAGCCGACTGTCCTCTCCTCACTCCCATGCCACAGAATCAGCACTGACCAGCTGCAGTCTAGGCCCTGTTCACATCCCTCGAGAAATTACCCAAGAATCTGGATTCCTGGGGTCCAGGCCTCCAGACCTCAGAGTGAGAGTGGAGGGGAGTACTGGGAGCTCAGAATTGCAGGTAGAGGACATATACAGTTTTATACAGTTTTATGCCTGACAGGAGAACACCATGGTACCCTAGTATGGGAGGTAGGTTCAGTTTTTAGAGGGTCTCTCCCATGAAGTGTAGTGGTAGGACCTTTGAACTCTGCTTGTTTGTTTGTGGGGCACTCCGAGTCGTTATCATGGGGGAGGGACTCTCATCCACTTGGTCATGAATTTTGTACCTTTTGTTTGTATCATTGGGGTTGCAGCTCACCTCAGCAGGGTTGATATGCATTCTTCAACCTTCTCTCTTGGCACAGCTCTAATCCACCAGGTTACTTGTTAAATTTCTGTCCTTTAACTCTCCTTCTGGACAGGAGTCTCTGTGGAAAGCTGGATTCAGTCAGCCATCTTGTCTTCACCCCCTCAGTCTCTTACATTTAAAGAAAACAATAACATACTTGCAGCCTTTTCTTAAACATCAAACAATTTCCTACTATGACATCAAATGGTAATATTGTAATCCATTAAGGATGTTCACATAACATCATAAACTAACAGTACTTTAATAATCTATTTTCTCTTGCATTGAAAAAATTGTATGCATGATGAGGGCAAAATTATGGCAAACATGTATTTTTTATGCAGCCGCCTCTCTTAATATGCTTTATACTGTCCTAACTTTTTTCCAATTAATAGACTTTTCCAAAGCATCTCAGGCTCAACAACTCTCTCTACAGCCCTTTCTACTTTCTTAGGAGACATAATTACTTACTTACTACATAACTTATTTATCTTTGTAGCTTGATAGCAACCACAGACAAGACATTAATGGGTGTGTTTCAGCTCCAGGGAAATACTAGGTACAAAGGCAGGTGGATAATTTTTTTATTGTTGGGGATTCATTGAGGGTACAAGATACCAGGTTACACTGTGATTGCATTTGTTAGGAAAAGTCCCTCCTATAATTGTGTCTTGGCCCCCAAAGGTGTCACACACTGAGACCCCACCCCCCTCACTCCTTCCCTCTCTGCTTTCCCCTTCCCCTATCCCCCACCGTGTACTAGGTCATTAATTGTTCTCATATCAAAATTGAATACATAAGATTCATGCTTCTCCATTCTTGTGATGCTTTACTAAGAATAATGTGTTCCATGCAGGTGGAGAATTGAATGTGGCCTGTAGCCATAACCTGCAAATCTCTCTTGTGAGGGAAAAAAAAAAAAAAAATTCTCTGTGATACTTATGGACTAGTTTTAGGATCCTCATAATCTATGGATTTGAGTTTCAAAAATGCTTATTCCAGAAAAATCTTGTCCCATGAACATTTTGTCACTGATAAAATGACATTTTTTATCATAACTGGTAAAATAGGCTTTTTTCAAGGTTATCTTTGAACAAGAGAACAATTAAAAGTTTTTAAAGTGTGTGTGTGTTTAGGTATCTGGATTTGAAGGTCAAAACACAAACATGTCTGTACCCTAAGTACTTTAATCATTGCTGAAGCATCTCATTTCTACCGACATCCCCCCAAAACATAAAACTAACAAGTAAAAACATCACTTCATGGTTGAGTTTTGAAATGTTTCTAAGGCTTGACCAATGTAGCCTACCTTCTTTGCTCTAACTTGGCATTGATGAGGTACCTAGCACCCTAGTACACAGACACTTACCCAAGAAACTATTATATAAACCTTATCAGCTACTAGTTTGGGATTGCACATCCACAGCAGTGAACTTTTCACACAAGGCATAGGCTTGCCTGTGAGTTCTGGTCTCCACTTTTGAAGCTGCTCCCACAGAAGCAGCAGAAACACATGAAGAAGATGAAGAGATGATGGTTAAAAACAGACTGAGACACCTGTACGTCCTTTAAAGCCCCATGGTTAGAGCTGATTCTAAATGTGAAAGTTCCTGGTTAAAAAGAAATTCATTACAATGTTAGATCCATCAGTTCTTTCATTGCATATCATTTTGACACTGCTTTTGTGTTATGCAGGCTATAGGCCTTGGATATTCATGTTTTAAAAAATGGGACACAGTTATAATCCTTAAGGAATTTCCAGTCCAGTAAAAATAACAATCAAGGAAAGTGATAGTTTTTGAGTAAGTTCTGGCAGTTTGTGTTCAGGGAATTGGTCTATTTTATCTACGGGGTCAAATTTATGAACTTTGTACTACTGTTATGCTTTTAATACTTGAAGGATCTGTAATGAAAGTTCCTTTTATTCTTAATATTGATAATTTGTATCTCTTCTATTTTTTAAATTTTCTTTGTTATTTAGATAGAGGTTTATTAAGGTTGATTTTTTTAAAAGCTACATTTTATTTTATTTTCCATTTCATTATAATGTATGCCCTTTATCATTTCCTTTATTTTGCTTTGAGTTTAATTCTATTTTTAGTTCCTTAAAATAGAAACTTAGCTTATTTACTGTTCTTTTCTAACATAAGTAGTTGATACTATGCTACTATTAACTAAATATTATAAAAACTAAATGCTATAAACTTCCCTTGAAGTACTGCTTTAGTTGCAGCATACAAATTTTAATGTTATATTTTCATTAAGTTCATTTCATTACTTTCTCATTAAGTTCATTTTTATTAAGTTTTCTCATTTCTCTTCAGGCTACCTCTTCATCCACAGGTTATTTAGAAGAATGTTGTTTAATTTCCAGATATTTGTAAATGTTATATATATTATATATTCATAACATTATATATTATATATTTATAACATATATACATATATATTTGTGTTTCAATTATTTTTATGGTCAGACAACATATGCTGTATAATTTAAATATTTAATAAATCTGTTAAGTGGGCTGGGCACCTATAGCTCAATGGTTAGAGTGATGGCCCTGTGCACTGGGAGCAGTGGCTTTGAACCTGGCCAGGGCCTGTTAAACAACAACAAAAAAATCTGCTAAGTGATTGTTGACTATCTACCCCCCACACATGGTCCAGAATATGGTCTACATTTTGGTGAATGTTTCATGTGCACTTCAGAATAATGTGTTTCAGCACTTGTTTGGTACATTGGAAATCAGATGAAGTTGATTGAACACATTCATGTCTATTATATTCTTTCTGATTTTCTTTCTAATCTTTCATCAGTTACTGAGAAAGGAGTGTTGAAACTTTCAATAATTGATTTGTCTGTTTCTCCTTTAGGTTCTATCAGTTTTTTGCTTCATGTAGTTTTGGCATATATACATTTAAGATTGTTATTTCTTACTGGTGGATTGAATCTTTTTTCATTATGTAATTTTCCTGTTTAGCCCTGGTAATATTATTTTTCTTACAAAGTCTACTTTGTCTAATATTAATATATTTACTCTAGCTGTCATTTAATTAGTGTTTATTATACTATATTCTCTATCCTTTTACTTTTAACCTATCCATATATTATATTTAAAGTGGATTTCTTATAGACAACATATAATTGTGTCTTTTTTTAACCAAAAAAAAAATCCATCTCTGTCCTTTAATTGATGTGTTTAGACAATATTTAATGCAATTTTCAATATGGTAGGATTTAAGTCTACTATTTTATTTGTATCCTGTTTTTTGTTGTTGTTGTTCTTTTGTTTTCCTTTCCTGCCTTTTTAATTATTTGAATACTTTTTATTACCTTATTTTAATTTTTTTATTGGATTTCTGGATATATCTTTTTGTATTATTTTAGGGGTTGCTCTAGGAATCACAATATGTATGCCTAATCTTTCACAGCATGCTTAAAGTTAACATTTTACCACTTCAAGTAATATATGGAAGACTTGCAACCAGATAGATGTTTTTACTCTCCCCCTGCATGTTGTAATTGTCATGTGTATTGCATATGCTGAAAAATCCCATCAATGTTAATACATTTTCCTTTCAACAGTCATGTAAATTTTAAAAATTTTAAAATAAGAAAAAGTTCTATTGTATTTACCCAGCTATAAACCATTTGTTTGCTCTTTCTTCATTCCTGGAGTTTTTAGTCCCTATTACAATTTTCCTGCAACTTGAAGAACTTTTTTTAGTATTTATTTTATACCGCAAGTCTGCTGATAACTAGTTCTCTCAATTTTCCTTCATCTGAGAAAGTTTTTATTTTGTTTTGATTCCTGAAGTATACTTTTGCTAGACATCAAATTCTGGCCTGATAGTTCTTTTCTTTCAGCACTTTAAAGATGTTGTTCCACTATCTCCCTTTGTCTCTGATTTCTGATGCAAAATTCTCAGTTATTTGAATTGTTGTTCTCCAACCCTCTGTATTTCAAAGCAACAGCTGTTATAAAATAATAAGTGAAAGACCCTCAAACCCTCCATTCCAGTCATACTGCACTTCTTTTAGTTCTTTGAAAGCCGTTCATTATCTTTCATCTGGGACTTTGCATATGCTGTTCCCTCTGCATGGGAACTACACCTCACACACATTACAGCTCCCAAATGTGCCATATTACCTCCTCATCATTCAGTTACCTCCTCATCATTCAGGTTTCAGGACTTGTTCCTCCTCAAGGATCTTCCTTGACCTTCCCTGCTCTGTAAATCTAAATCAAGTGCTCCTTTTATGTACTCCAATATGTAAGAAACATAAACTGTGCTTCCATATCATAGTTCTTAAAAGACAATTAAATATGTATGAGCACTTTACACTAGGCCTTACTCTAACTGCTTTGCATGAATCTATGAAACAAACCTGTTATTGCCTCTATTTTCCCAGTGACAAAACTGAAGAACAGAGTGGCTGATTTACCTGACCATAATCAGCATATAGCTAGTTAGTGGTTGAACCAGGATTTGACCCAGATGGTGTGGCTTCAGAGCCATGTATGTCCTCAACCACTATTTTAAGCTGTTTCTAACCTACCCCTTTGTATTATAATAACCTCTATATTGATCTATATAACTAACAGCAGTCTAAATTTTGTAAAGAAAAAAAGGGGGTCTCGGCACCCCTTGCTCATCTAACAGGTGGTGGCCAATACACTAGGGCTGGCAGGTTCAAACCTGGCCTGGGCCCACTAAACAACAATGACAACTACAACAAAAAAATGGCTGCGTGTTGTGGCAGGTACCTGTAGTCCTCGCTACTTGGGAAGCTGAGGCAAGAGAATCGCCTAAGCCCAAGAGTTTGAAGTTGCTGTGAGCTGTGACGCCACAGCACTCTACTGAGGGTGACATAGTAAGGCTTGAGTCTGCTCAAAATAAAAAAAAGCTATGTCTATGTGTATCTTCTTCAGAATCCTTAATGCTTAGCATAATCTCTGATACATATATGGTAATGACTAAATATTAACTGTGTGGCATCAAAACAGTATATTTCCCTTCTCTGTGCATGTGTGTTGCTTCTATTCTATAAATTCTGTAAGTCAGGAACCTCTAATTTTCATTCATCCATCTATAGATTCAGAAAAACTGAAATGTGATAAATTCTCAATAAATAATGGTGATAGAATTATACATGATTTGAATTTTCATTTTTATGCTTCACTATATTTTTCATTTTTCAACCACTGACATGCATTTTTCTTTAATCAGATGAAAACAATAAATGTTACCAAAAACTGCAAACTAAATTTGCAGCTGACCACAAGGCCCATCATAAACAAGCTGGAGTGAGCCTTTTCAAGAAAACAGATGTAATAACTGACAGGGTGGTGGGAAATCACACAAGCCAAAGGCCCTTCTCCTTCAGCAAAGTAAAGATTATGTTGCTAAAAACACCCTGGGAAAAGAGTGCAAGCATCAAGGAATACAAGGATCCAAGAGTTGTTGGAAGGGGAACATATAAGTTTACATCTGCCTATTAAATATGACTTGGAGAAAACTTTAAAGCAAACAAATCCCAGCTCTCCAGTGGTCTTAGTGAACTGCCAATCCAAAGAGAGCCAATTCAAGCTTTGGATCCTTAACTTAAAGGCTCTGAGTGGGAAGGGAACTGGAGACCTAAAAACTTAAACTCATAGCCCACACCTCATGTGCACTTTGCCTGGCCAGCACTCTACTGGAGACGTGTTTAGTTGATTGTTACAGTCTGTTGACCTCCCTTCCCAAAGCCCTAATCATGTCTGGTCACCAGGACATTTGAGAAATGACAAAAGTGGTCTCTCTAGTTCTCCATCCTTATCTTTGAATCATCCTCCGGGAAACTAACGTATTTCCACACTTCAAAGCCTGGTCCATAAAGAAAGGTCAAGATTTAATAATGTCTTCTTGAGTCTTACTGTGCCCTGCATATACTGTACTTCCTTCCAGCTATATAAAAAGAAATACAACATCTAATATTTCTCTTTATTTTCCCAAAGTACCAAGCTCTGTCCTGGATAACATGACATATGCTGACTAATGACTATTGGCCAATTGACTGATTGATTGTTTTCCATTTTCCAAGGATGAGGCAGCACATGCATTCATTGCATGGGGGTTGCCCTGCCTCCTCCAACATCTTTGGTGAACATCAAAAATCATTCACAGCACTTTTTCTGAAGTGCAAAAGGTATCTGATAATAGTGCTTCAAGAAAACATTGCCACTGTGTTGGCACAAGGAAGACTATTAGCCATTCATTCTATAGGATTAAGCCCAAACTTCTTAGGCCTCAACAGTCTGACCAAATGAAGTAAGTCTTCCATTAAGGATCACATGCTTCCTGCCTACCTGTGCATCCCAAAACAATAATGCACTTTCATGCTTCTCGAGTCTAACACTTCTTCTTTTCTGTACATAGAAGTTGGCTTTTAGTTCAGTTGTAGAATTTATTTAAATCAACCTTGGAGTCTTAATATTATCCACAATAGCATTAATCATTGAGAATAAGAATTAGTTTCTTTAACACCAAAAATGTTCACAATTCCCTCATTTTAGAAGGGCAAGGAATGTGTCTGCCTTAACCACACGTGTATATTCAGTACCAACACAGTACCTGCCCACATGGTAGGTATTTGATAAATACTTATTAAATGAGCAAATGACGTTCAGTAATGGAAAGTATACATGTATAATAACCAAAAGTTATGTTAAATTCATATTTTTATCATGAATTTGCATTTAATAAATTACATCTATACATCTTTGAAGAAAAATAGTCAAATTTGAAATTATTAACTTTACCTTTGGTGGAGTTATTATTAAAATACTTAATATAGTTAAGTATATATAAGTTATTCAGAGATTACTCACATCCAAAAACTTGGAAGACATAAAACAAACTCAGTATTAACTTAAGACTGAATACAACTTCAATTTTCTTTGATTCAGAAGGCATTTCATGACCAAGCAATACCCTAGGGCCATGATTATGCGTCAAATACTCTTCCCAGTAATAATTGTTAATAGAAATTTCTGGTAGTTAAATGCCAGATTAACAAGCTGTTCCTGCCTTTTGGAGCCCATGTGTACAAAGACTCTGCCAGCCCTTGACTGAATGAAATATGTCTTGATTCTACTGCTTGTAGAGTTTTCCCAATAGAGTAATTCAAAGTCTAATTGCATTTGGGGGCACTTCAATTGGTCTCCAACATGGCCAGTTTCTACACCTGCCTCCAAATAACATATCATTGATTAGACACATCACATTGGCATTGGTTTGCAATCCCAAGCTCTACTTTTTGTGACTATGTGTGGCTTTAAGAGAATCGCTTAATATTGTTTCTCTCTTATAAAGTTCTTTCTAAAAAAAAATGTTAAATTCCTTATTGATATTGTAATTATCCTAATTCTCATCATAATCATTCCCTTATGTTTTAATAGGGATAAACATTGTAACTACCTCATGGTGTTGTTCCAAGGGTTACACATATTGAAAACGCTTGTCAGGCAATATCTGTTCAGATAAGACATAACTGTTATTATTATTGGGATGTGATTGATATTATGCTCACCATTGAATGGAACTATTGACCAAAAGCTTTACCCCTTACCTACCCAGAAATCTTTACCTATTCATGCAATTTATTCAGCACTTATTTTGAGTGTCCACTGTGCTCCAGTCTTTAAATCAAGCATCAAAAAAAATAACAACAAACATAAAAGAGATTCACTCTCTGCTTTAAAGAATCTCATAGTTTGATGGAGGAGTTAAACAACCAGATGGTTGTAAAATTATGTGGTATGCACACACCCATGGTCAGAAAGAATTGCCCAGAATCTAAGAGGACTTTCAGGGGAAATTATAGCAATTCCGTGTCTTAACAGTAAGGTGGAGGGCAGAGGAAGCTACAGAAGGGAGATAAGAAGTTACCAGCAAGAAGGCACTCCAGACAGAAAGAACACCTAAACCAAAACAGAATGGCAAGAGAGAACACGGGCTAGCTTCGGGAGCACAGAACTTCAAATACTCTCAAATTGCTACAACATAAAATACAAGGCAAGAAGTAACAAGAGGTAAGAAGGGAATGGGTGTCAGGGACTAGATCACAGAGGAACTTTTAGATCATGAGCCTCTGAAGGCTTCAAAGCAGAGACCTGTGTCTTAGCAGTGGTCTCCTGGGGGCGCCCCCCCGCCCCCCCCTCCTCCGATATCATACCGCGCCGTGTGCCGAAGAGCCCGTCCCCTCGGACCTAGCCACACCACAAA